>JAABOM020101671.1:0-200779 GCA_011800125.2 Solanum clarkiae | reverse complement strand
CGATCTTTAAACAGATATATGAGGATTTACTTTGGGTTTATGAAGTTATAAGTAAGCATGTTTCCTTTTTTAATGATTTACGTATGACAGATTACACTATGGATTTAAATATGGAATTAATTATGTTTTCACTTCAACTTCGTAATACAAATATTAATTTTAAATGGAGTCTTAATTACCTATGTTATTTCCTCACTGTTCATCGTATATGCATTCATGTACACGGATGATTTAAAAATAAATTATGTTATGGATAAGCCAATTTCATTTTATGGTATGATTTAGATAAAAGGTTGGTTAAGACAATATTGTAATCACATATATGTCCTTGATTTTGGCTCTTTAAGCATTTTAGGTGCTTGCACTAGTTTGTATATGACTGGGCTATTCCTATGCATGAGTGTTATGAATATGAAATTATGATCTTGGCAGTTGAGCCTAAGTATGAATTATTATGAATGGTGTTTGACTCTTAAGACCAATTGTGCGTTAGAATGATTTGAAAAATGACTATTGCTTCTTTGAAAGTATATACATGCACATTATGAGTATTCTTGTAGGATGATGACTTAGCTTGTTATGCTGGGGGTCTTGGAGTATTTTGGGCTACTTGCATAGCATGTTTCTAATGAGTGTAGAACTCGTAATGTTGTAATATGATGGGTAAGGATAGTCGATATATTTGGTCAACTATAATGGGTTAGTCACTACTCTAAGATAAATTTTTGGTTCAGGTTTTGTCCCCAAGTGAGGATGAGGGTAGATGATATCCTAAGTATCATTTTTGGACTAGGAGTGAGCATTTTGAATATTGGTGGAGTTGTTTGGTTAGCTTATGCATCGGTTCTGTTTATGGGTTTCATGAATAGGGGTCTTAAAACCCTACCTTGGCATGTTTAGTGGTGATCTCTAATAATGAAGTATGATTTATTTAGAGCTTGTGAATCATTTTGGGGTAGTATTGCAAGTCTTGGAGGATGAGAGGTTGTTTGCTAAATATGATAGGTGTGCATTGTGGATAGCAAGAAGGTGGTTATAACTCCTTAAGTATTATGATATGATTGTGCATTAAGTTCACCGTTAAGGCTAGTGATGCGGTTGGCGCTCGAAGTAGGGTGCCTATGGGTAGCCTAACTTTGTGGTAATACTAATAAGGAGGTGACTAATGGGGTCCCTCAGTTGGCTTGATTGAAAGTTAGGTTGAGGGAAGTTGAGAATGGTAGTGTAGTGTTTTTGGTGGTTCCAAATCTTTTTTGGTTGAGGAGGTCTAGTTTAAGCAAGGCCTTGATTCCTCCTTATTAGAGTTGAATGGTAGAGTGGAGGTTGTCTCCCAAGGGGGAGCTGGTGGTCGATGGTACCAAGTGGGTTAGATATGTTTAAGGTTGGATATCGGGTTAAGGTTTGCGGGCCCTTATAGAGTTTGGAGGAGAAATCGGAGCGGTTGCATAAGGGTTGGAACTACCTAGGTTCATGAGTATAGCAAGCCCTCATAATAGGCTTTGTATGTCCCCAGTTGGATGGTTTGATGTTCGAGAAATGGCCTTGTTGGGTCAATCCAGAAGTTTTACTCATGAGGAGTGAGGTTTTTTTGGTAACGAGGGAGTTGAGTTTATGGTTTATGAGTCCTTATAGTGTGTAGAGGGAGGTTTGTAAAGATTGCATAAGTTTGGGAATTGCCTATGGATGTAGATATGGTTCGTCTGGTTCTTCATGCTTATAGTGACTTCAGTGTTATAGAACATTTTGAGGTTGTGGGTGTTAAGGAAGGTAAGTTGGCTTAAGAGAAGGTCCCGGTGGGGGTGTTGGATGGATGAGTGGAAAAGTTGATTGATAATAATGTAGTGTTCTTCAAGGCCCTTTGGGAAGAGTCGTCTAGTCGTATGTGTCTCTCGGGGAGCCAGAGTGGGCATGGAGGAGCAATATCCATATCTCTTTTATTCTATTCAAGATTATGATAACATGTCAAGTCCTTTATATGATTTCAAGTCTTGCATTTTAGACCCTATGTCATTCATATGTATTCATGTTTAAGTTGGCAAGTTTATAATGATTTTACACTTATGCTGTGATTTTGAAAATGGTGTTTTAAATGTAGTGTTGCATTCTTGTTGGGACTGATTTGTTTATGATTACTCTTGTCATGTAAGTTTCTTTTACATTCGGGGACGAATGTTCCCAAGGGGGAGATATTGAAACGATCCCAAAAAGTGTCCGAAAGTGTACCTCGGAAGTGCCCGAAATCGTCATTTCCATATATCTAAAAAAACTGTTCATTATTTTGAAAGCCAACTTCATAATCTTATTTAGGGGGTGAAATTGAGTGGGACATGGGGCTAACCCGAATCTTAGAGCAACCGTATCAAAATCCAAAAATCACAAAGAACACTATTTAGGAGGGTCAACTTTGAAGGGACATATCTCTTAGCACACAAAGAACTAGGTGGCCCATGACCTACCAACTTAAATCCCTTTGAATTAGCTTTCCAATGCACTTGTTTTCACCTTATTCTGTGTGCAGATGAAGGATATTTGCCCATTTATGTGGAACTCGTTTGTGCAGAAAATGCAATTTCTAGTGGCAATTCCACCTTACATCCACTACGTGCCCCTGTGTTTTTTTGTGCCTGTTTTAATTTTTTCGGTCCAAGAATTTAATTTCTTGGGCCTAAAGATTCCACACTTGAAAATACATATACTTAGACTTATTTCACCCTCATATCATCCTAAACATTCCCCAATATTCACTTAAACACTTAGACTCGTATTTCACCCTAAATTCAAGTGTTTACTCAAGAACAGTCTTAAGGATTTCTTCAAGTATCTCACTCAAGCTTCAAGTCTCTATTAAAGTCTTCTTCAAGAACTTCTCAAAATCAAAGGTATGTGGTATTGACCCATAGGGTCCTTCCACCCATGGTGCCTAAACTCTCTTTTACTTAATAATGCATGATGTAAAGTTGATTTTACATGTGGGTCGTGTATATTGAGAAAATTTGTTGCACAGTGATTTTAGTTCATAAAAGTATGGTTGTTGCAGCATGTTTTGAGCTCTATATCTTGGATCTAGTGTTGAATTTGATGTGGGGTTTTGCTATGATTGTCTTGGGGGTGTTGCAAGGTGTTGATTGATGGTTCTACTACAAATTCTCTTGCATGATTTCATCTCTAAATTGCATGGTCTTTTACCCATATTACATAGCCCAAGGTGTTTGATAAAATGTCTAGTTATGGTGTCTTGAGGAATTGAAGGCCCAAAGCGTGAGATATGATGAAATGAGCTTATGCATATGATGAACCCTGTGTAAAGGGTTGCATTAGATCATGTTATAAATCCTATATAATGTGTAGAGCATGACCATGCCCAGTTAGGGGGGTCTACGAAATCGAATAACCTAGTGAAGGGTTTGTACTTCTCCACCTTGGTGATGGGGCGACATTATCACCAACCTAGATGAGGGTTAGTACTCATCCACCTAGTGATGGGGCGGCGTCATCACTAACCTAAATGGGGGTTAGTACTCATCAACCTAGTGAAGGATTTGTACTTGTCCATCTTGTTGATGGGGAAGCATTATCACCATCCTAGACGAGGGTTAGTATTCATCCAGCTAGGTGATGGGGCGGCATTATCACTAACCTAGATGAGGGTTGGTACTCATCCACCTAGATATGGGGAGGCATTATCACCAACCTAGATGAGGGTTAGTACTCATCAACCTAAGAGATGGTGCGACATCATCACTAACCCACCAAAGGGTTGTACATTTGGAAATCTAGTTTGGTCTCTCTACACATATGATATCCTATATGAGCATGGGCTACTTAAACATGTTTTACTTATGAAGTGATCATGCATGTTAGATTGCTATATCATACCTATTATTTATTGTTATGCATGTTGATTATGAAGTTTATCTCCTGTTGCATTGCATCTCACATACTTAGTACATTCAAACTTATTAACACATACTCTATGCCTAAATGATGTTATCATGTAGGAACCAGAGCTCTTATTGATTCTTCTTATGGCTAGATAAATTTTTCAAGCTAGCCTTTTGGTGAGTCCTGTATTCCGGGGATGTTGGTCTATGTTTCTTATGTTATGTATTGATACCTTTTTCTTTATTGCTATTTTGACTATGAGGGTGTGCCCGGTTGCTTTGTCTTGGCCCCTACTAAGTATCTATGTTTAGAGGTGTTGTTGGACCAAGTTATGTATTACGTTTGAGCTTTGACTCATCTATGTTATTTAACTATTAAATTCTCTCTTTCTCCCTTAGTCCGATTTCCCCTTGTTCATGTTTCCTAGGATGTTTTATATTGATTCGACAATCAAGGAGATCATGTCTAGGCCCTAGGCTTGGGTTGTGACATCCCTCAATTTATCCTTTAACTCCTTCAATTTCGCCAGGTTTTTTCCCCATACAGTAAGAGGGAATGGAAATGGGTTGAGTATCGAGAAGTAGGTCTATACTAAACTCTAATTCCCTTTCGGGTGGAACACTGAGAAGCTCATCAGGAAAGACATCAAGAAACTCTTTAACCACCCGAACCAACTCAACAGGAAGAACTTTGGAATCAATATCCCTAACGCGCACTTGCTGATAAAGTAAATCCTTAGAAATCAACCTTTGCGCTTAAGATAAGAAATGAATCTACCCTTTGACTGCCATATCACGACTTTCCTATTCAAGGATGGGCTCATTAGGGAATTTGAATTTAACCCTACGGGTTCTACAATCAATAGAAGTATAATATGCATGCAACCAGTCCATCCCAAGAATGACATCAAAATCAACAATATCTAATTCAACAAAATCATAAGGCAAGATTTTATGCAATTTGAACATGGGATAATTTGTATCGACTCTTCTTGCAACAATGGACTCACCAACGAGGATAGACACTTCCTAAGGTTCACACAACAATTTGGGACTAACATGAAGCTTTTTGGCAACAAAAGGAGTAATTAAAGAAAGAGTGGCACTTGGGTCTATCAATGCATACACATCAAAATTAAAAATATTTAACATGCCGGTGACGACATCGGGCACCTCATCCACCCCTTGTCTTCCTTGAAGAGCATACAATCTATTTTACTTTGGAGCATCCCCTTGTTGGCCTCCCTTAGCCCTTGGACCTGCAATTTCACCTTGGCCTTGTGGACAACCATCTTTACCTCTGTTTTGAGCATAAAATCAATAACTTTGTGACGTATTTCACCACAACCAAACCAGGAATTAGTATTCCTCAAACATGTACAATATGATTCTTTTCACACCTTGGGCACCTATGATTTGTCATTCCTCCATTACCACCTTGGAATTATGGGTTGATCACCCAATCATTGACAAACCCTTATTAGGAGCATTGGATGACCCTTGGCCTTAGAACTTCAGGCCTTGAGGAAACAAGCTACTATTAAAACCATGGAAACCACCTTAAAAACTAGTCCTCTTGGACTCACCACTTCTTCATTTTCTAAGATTTTCCCCCTCTAGTTGCTCCACATAAGTCATGAGCCGAGAAACGTCCATATCTCCTACTAGGTATGGCAGTACGATACTCTTTATTGACCAGGTCGAACACTCTCGACACAAATTTGTTCATCCTTGATCTAGGTTTGGCAACCAATTGTGGAACAACTTGGGTAGCTTGTTCAACTTGAAGGCATACTCCCTCACACTCATGGAACCTTGCTTAAGGTTCATAAACTCCATCATCTTAGCCTTTCTTAGCTCAATAGGAAAGAATCAGTTGAGGAATGCGGCTTTGAAATCTTCCCAATGGATACCATTATCATTCCCCTTCTCTAACTTCCATTGAGTAAACTAAATTTTAGCCACCCCTTTGAGTTGGTAGGACGCCAACTCCGCCTTTTCCTACGAATTATCCCCTATGATGGATAGTACCTTGTACACATCCTCTATGAACTCTTGGGGATCATCAACTGTCTTGGACTTATGGAACTCTGGTGGGTTAATTTTGTGAAATCCCTCACCCTAAAAGCCGAAATGGGAGCATGAGGGGCTTTGCCCCTTTGTTAATTTGGTTGGTCATAGCATGATCCAACATTGTAATAATATGTTGTAACTCATTTTAGACTACCCCTCTACCTTGAAGAGATTGACGAGCAGGAGGGGTTGGTTGCTCCTCGGGTGTACGGGCTCTCCTTAGTCTCCATGTTGAAATCGGCATGATCTGGAAGAGCAAAGAGCATTGGTTAAGGGAAAATCCTTACACTCACACCTAAAGCACGATATACACCATGAAGAAGTGAAATATTTCCTAAAATGCCTCGTAGTGTCCAATTTATAGTTGTGGCCTACATCACAACTATGTAAAATGACTCTAATCGATGTGGTGTGTGGGATTCCAAGGACCATTAACAACCTAGTACTATGATAACAATTTTATCACGACCCAAGCCTAGGGCCTAGATGTGACAGGGCGAATGGGAACCTGAAGGGACCCAAACAAGCCTTTTAGCATATCAATCACACATCCTTGGTCACGGAAGCAAAGTAAACAATGACAATAGATACAATAAAAAGGGAAGTGATACTAAGGGAAATCTTGGTATTCATAAAAGCATAAAGAATTGAGCTCAAAGAATATGTAAATATCAATATCCAACAACACCTCTTACATAGAATGGAGTAAGGGCCAAGACACTCTCCATGCCCACCCTAATAATAACAAGTGTTCAACATAAAGAAGTCTCAAAATAGCAAGAGTAATATAGATAATGTCCTCGGAATTAAGGACTCACCAAAGCTTATCTTTGAAGTATCAACTAGCCACGTGGAGGATGATCAAAAGGTGCTCCAGTACTTACATGGTAATATTATGTAGGCATAGAGTACGTGTTAGATCATTTGAATGTACTAACTGTGGGGGATGTAATGCAATAAGACAAAAGCTAATATAGTCAAAATGCATAATCATAAGCAATAGATATATAATCTCAATATGACATGCATGATCAATGCACATAATGAAACATGCTTGTAAATCACTCATCTTGCACAATATATATAACATACATATGTGTGGGAAGCGATCTCAACCAATATATACCAAGTAGCTACAACTTGGAATGCATGACACCCCCTCGGTAAGATGGAATGGGCATGACATCCCTGACTATGTGTGTCTACTTGACAAGGCAAACCAAACATGATAATATGACTAGATGGATCCACTAATATAGAAAGGGTAATAATAATAATCTTGTGGTGGCACATAGTTTAAAGACAAAAGACCTTATATAAGGAGAACTTGAGTCGAGCCTCCATCTTAATCCACAATCGGTTCTAAGTCAAATCCCACAGAATACTTGAAATAATCATAACTTATAGAAAACATGGAAACATAACATCAATAGCTCTTGAAACATGCTTGACCTCTAATTGTGAGCCTACTTGAAACATGAGAGGAGATCATAATCATACATGAACCCTTGCTTTAACATGAAACATGAGAGTAGATCATAATCATACATGAACCCTTGCTTTAACATGAATGGCTCACAAGAGGTAAAATCCTTGAATAGGGCTTATCTTGTAACTTGCAAAATCATACATAATTTTGATGAATTCAATGCATACTTGAAAACCCTTAATCATCATATAGCCACTTAACTTGTAAATTAAGGTACTAACTCTAAGTCCTTTGTGTGATTTCAAGTCTTATGATTCAGCCTCTATGTCATTTGCATGCATTCATGTTTTATTAAATAGTTCATGGTTATTCTTACATTTATGTTGAGATTTTTAAAATGATATTTAAGTGCATTATAAATCCTTATGTGGGCTGATGTTTTCTTGCTTACGTCTCTCGTATACCTTTCTTTGACATTTTGGGGATGAATGTTCCCGAAGGGGGAACTATTGAAACGACCCCAAAAAGTGTGTGTGCCTCGAAAGTGCCCGAAATTGTAATTTTTATTTATCTCTAAATCCATACGTGATATAAAAAATCTTACATTATATTCTTGATTAAGGGCAACATTGAGTGGGGAATGGGACTAACCCCGATTTTAGAGCAAACGAATCACAATTTCAAATTCCCAAAAGTTCCTTATCCAGTGTTGATCTGCGCCTCTGGCCTGACGCGGTTGGGGCGCGGACTAGTGTTATTTTTGGTCGGTTATTTTAGTTCGGTCCAAGGCATTTGGGTCTTGGGACTAAGCCTCACCATGCGTGAAAATAGCTATACTTAGCCATATTTCACCTTCATATCATACAAGACATTCCCCAATACTCTCTCAAAACCTTAGACTAATATTTCTCTCAAAATTCATGTGTCCAAATAGCTTTCAGATCTTAAGGATTTCACTCAAGATTCAAGTCTCCATTTTCAATCTTAATCTATAATTTTTTAATGCTAAGGTATGTGGGTTTCAACTATTGGGTCCTTTCACCTATGGTGCCTAAGCTTCCTTTTTACCTAAATTGCATGATTCTAAGTTGGTTTACTTATGGGTCTTCCTTATTATGAATTTGACTATAAAGTATGTTTGGGTCTCATGAAATTATGATTGTTTTAGCATATTTTGAGCTATGAATCTATGATCCATTGTTTAAGTTGATGAAGGGTTCTGAAGTGTATTGCATGAGAGTATTATCAAGTGTTGATGGGTGTTTTTACTTTGGATTTTCTTGCATTATTCCACACCTGAATTGCGTGATCTTACACTAGCATTGCACACCCTCCAAGCGTTTGATAAAATGTCCAATTTTGAATTCTTGAACTATTGAAGATCCATTGCATGAACTATGACTTGAGTGACTATATGATGATAAAAGGAAGGTACTTATATAATGATTTCATGAAAAAGTATCTATTGTGATGAAAGTTGACCAATTGCCTAGTTCGGGGGTAGTAGGCCCGAACTACCATATTGAGGGGTATATACCTCATTCAGCTAGCTCGGGGGCTCGTAGGCCCGTGCTTCCACATTGGGGGGTATATAACTCAATTGCCTCACCAAGGAGGTAGTATTCCCTGTCTATGTAATAATGGTCACCTTCTTCACAAATAATATGTTCTATATAAGTATGTTTCATTTCAAATATCATTCATTTATGTCATATTTCTAATATGTTATCTCTTTCTTATGATATTGCATTTTCCATGTGCTTATCTCTTATTGCATCGCATCCTATATACTTAGTACATTCAAATGTACTAATGCATACTCTATGCCAACATGATGTTATTATGTAGGGACCGAAGTAACAAATTGATCATCCTCCTCCTCGTGGCTAGTACTTCTACCCAAACCTTATTGGTGAGTCATCAATTCTGGGGATGATGACTTTGATCTTGTGATATGTATTACGACTTTCTTTCCTTTATTATATATTTATGACTATGAGGGTGAGCCCGGTTGCTTGTCTTGGTCCCCGCTCTTATCTATGTAGTAGAGGTGCTGTTGGAAAAGTTATGTAATTATGTTATGAGTCTTGACTCCCTTGATTTAATGATGTCTTTTGTTATGAAAGGCTTTCCCTTAGCCCCTTTTGCCATTATCTGTTTTACCCTTAACAATGTTGTGTAATGCTTCTGCAACCAAGAATATGTAATAATATGTAAAGAGGCTTGTTTGGTATCCACTCGGGTTCCCCATTCGCCGTGACACATCTAGGCCCTAGGCTTGGGTCGTGACAACAATAATACCCATATTGTAAGATCTTGTGGGCTGTTCAAATCCTACTATGATGTCCATCCACCAATGGTGAGTGGCATGCCTCAACTATGCTCATCATCTCAACCTCGGGAACACAACAATGAATAATTGTATCAGCACATATTCGAAACAAGTATGGGTCATCCTAGAAGAACTTCCTCACATAAGACATAAACTTCCAATTCTTCTCTGTGTTCAGGTCGGGTGACACGATATCACTGACCAAGTAGTTCGCATAATTTGCAAACCAAGGTATCAGATCATGAGATGGAGCTAATACTATCTCATTAGGAAAAGAGTAATTTATGTCCAACCCATCATCAAATTTCATCAGTGCTCCATCTTCCAATCTAGAGAGGTGATC
Organism: Solanum clarkiae; assembly: GCA_011800125.2. Classification (NCBI taxonomy): domain Eukaryota; kingdom Viridiplantae; phylum Streptophyta; class Magnoliopsida; order Solanales; family Solanaceae; genus Solanum; species Solanum clarkiae. Next base: position 190,721 of record JAABOM020101671.1, on the reverse strand, counting down.
TACGACCTGATTTTCTATTCCTTTTCTGTCAATGATATCAAAGTTGAACTCTTGCAAGAGAAGCACCCATCTCATCAACCTTGGCTTTGCATCCTTATTAGCCATCAAATATTTAAGTGGTGAGTGGTCTGTATGTACTACTACTTTGTCCCCCAATAGATATGACCTGAACTTTTCTTATGCAAAGACTAAAGCAAGTAAACTCTTGTTTTCGATGTTGTAATTCTTCTGGGCTGTATTTAGGTTTTGCTTGCAAAATATATAGGATGTAATATCTTCTCCTTGTATTGTCCCAATACTACACCTAGAGCAACCCAAGTGAATCACACATGATCTCAAAGGGCTTTGACCAATCTGGAGCCACAATGATTAGCGCTAAGATCAACCTCTTCTTTAACTCTTGAAAGGCTTTCAAACATGTATCATTAAACACAAACATAGCATATTTCTCCAATAGTTTGCACAATAGATGTGAATTTTAGAGAAGTCTTTTATGAACCTCTGATAGAATCATGTATGCCCCAAGAAACTCCTCGTGCACTTTAATGAGATGGGTGGTGGGAGTTTCTCAATCACCTCTACTTTAGCTTTGGCAAGATCAATGCTTTTTCTAGAGACCCTGTGCCCCAACATAATACCCTCTTTCACTATGAAGTGGCACCCTTTTCCCAATTTAGTACCAGATGACTTTCTACGCATCTTTGCAACATATCATGTAGGTCTTCAAACAATCCTCAAATGATTTCCTAACCACACTAAAGTCATCCATGAAATTTTCAATAGTGCTCTCCACCATGTCAGAGAAAATGGACATCATGCATCTCTGAAATATTGCTAGGGCATTACACAAACGAAATAACATCCTCTTGAATGTGAAGGTTCCACATGGGCATGTAAGTGTGGTATTCTCCTGATCCTCTGGAGGATGATGATTTGATTATTGCCTGAATACCCATCGAGAAAATAGTACCACCCCTTTTTCGCTAGTCTATCCAGCATTTGATCCATGAATGGCATAGGAATGTCATACTTCTCTGTGGAGGCATGGAGCATTATTTAATCCATGCATATCCTCCATCATGTGACTGGCTGCATTGTGATCAAATCTTTTTTGGCATTAGGTACTACTGTGATACCCCCTTTCTTTGGTACATACTACATTGGGCTCACCCATTTACTATTGGTGATCGGGTAGATTACTCCTGCGTCCATCCATTTAATGATCTCTTTGCATGCAACTTCTTGCATAGGAGGTTGAGGTGCCTTTGATGTTCAATGCTCGACTTATAGTCCTTGTCCAATTGGATTTTGTGTACATACCCCCGAAGGGATACCAACAGTGTCTGTAATTATCCATCCATTGACGTTTTTGAATTGTTTCAGCACCTTTATAATGGCATTTGCTTGCTCATCATTCAAATGTACAACTATTATGACTGGCAAGGTGTAGTTGGCTCTGCAAAATGCATATTTCAGATGTGATAGAATGGCCTTATATTCTGACATGGGTGGGTCTTCTATGGAAGGCTTTATGGGTGGTGACTCTCGATCCTGCAAATCTAGCTCTAGTTTAGTTTGGCACCTAGTACCATAAGACACCCCTTGAGCATTTACTATCTCCTCATAGACTGGGATACCATCACTGTCAAAGTTCATCAACACTGCCTCTAAAGTGTCAAGACCCAATCTTACCTCAAGAGATATTTTTCGCTCAGCATCAACAATAGTCTCGATAACAGAAACCAATAGCACGTCATTATTTTTCCTACCTTGCTGACACACTCTGAACATGACCTCTTCCTTACCAAATCTGAACTTGAGTTAACCCTTCTCTATATCTACAATAGTGTGACCAGTGGCTAAGAAAGGCCTTCCAAGATAATAGGAACTTCTAAATCAATTTCACAATCAAGGATCGCAAATTCTATAGGGAATATGAGTTTTTCCACTGTAACCAACACATCATGGAGTATCACCAAAAAGTCTTCTTTACCGTTCGATCCGCGATCAGCAAATGCATGCTAGTTGGAGTAGGGGCTCCCAATCCAAGCTTCTTGTAGACTGCAAGGGGCATCAGATTGATACTGGTACCTAAATCACATAGTGCCTTGCGAACTCCAGATCACCTATAGTGCAAGCACCTAGATCTTCACGCTTCTAAACTAAGGACTTCATAGTGATAGCAATGGAATATTGAAGCTCTTGAGAAAGATCTTGACTCACAGTACGCTTTTTGGTGACCAAGTCCTTCATATACTTAGCATGGACCAACATTTTTTCCAAAGCCTCAATGAGAGAGATGTTGATAGATAACTGCTTAACATGGAGAGAAAATGTTTGAACTTGCCATCCTCCTCCCTCTTTTTGATTCTCCGAGGGAAAGGAGGAGGAGGCCTAGGAACGTGCTTAAACTTCCATGGCACTTCAGCTGCTTCACTTGTCACGACCCAAGCCTAGGGCCTAGACATGACAGGGTGCATGGGGAACCCGAAGATACCCCAAAATAGCCTCTTAAAATATCATTACACATCCTTGGTGGCGAAAGACATAAAATACAACAAGCGATAGTAAATAGAGATAAACGGGGATAAGGGACAACTTCCATATCATAAACATAAAGTGTTAAGAGAGAGTCAAACATAACATGTCCAACACAACTTGTAAAACTTAGATACTTAGCGGGGGCAAAGGCAAACTACTGTGCTCACCATCATAGTCAACATATTCATAAAAGAAAGATAGTCTTAGAACATAGTATGAGATCATAAGCGTCAACCCCAAAATGGAGGACTCACCAAAAAGCTTGAGATAAGTTGTACTAGCCACGTGAAGGAGGATGATCAAGTAGGGCTCCGGTTCTTACATGGTAACATCAGGTAGGCATAAAGTATGCGTTAATATGTTTGAATGTACTAATTATGTAGGGTGCAATGCAACAAGAGATAAGTATGATAACCAAAATGCATAATAGTAGGCAATAGATATCATATTAGTAATATGGCATGTATGATCAATGCTTAAGTAAAATATGCTTACATATAATATAATACAAGGTGTTAGAAGAGACGAACATTGTAAAACTCGTAAGTTACCAACGTACTAACCCCTTTGGTTGGTTGGTGGATCATCGCACCCTACCACCCTTGGTGTTTGAGGAACTAATCCCTCAACCCGGTTACCAAGGTATGAACCATTTGATTGGTTGGTGGGTACTCACAACCTACAATGCTTGGTGATTGAGGTACTAACCCCTCAACCCGGTTACCAAGGAACAACCCATTGGTTAGTATCAATGTACAAACCCATTCACATGGTTACTAGGGCTCTTAAACCCTCGAGAAAAGCATGGTCACATTCCAATACTATATAGGAGAATATCATATACATGCATTCCTTTCATCATCATAGAGTCATTCAACTCATAAGACATATATTGGACCTTCAATTCCTCCAAAATACATTAACTGGAAATTTTATCAAACACTTGGCAGGTGTATAGTGCTAGTGTAAAACCATGGAATTCAAGAATATAATCATTCTAGAATACTCATTGTAAAACTATCAATAGATACTTGGTAACACCCTCAAACAATATACATCAAAATTCTTCATCAAATCTCACAATACATCTTAGATTTATAGCTCAACACATGCTAAAACAATCATAATTTCATAAAAACCCAACATAGTATGCAATGAATTTCATAATATGTAAGACCCATGAGTAAATCAACTTTAAATCATGCAATTTTAAGTAAAAAGAAGCTTGGGCATCATGGTTTAAAGGAACCCGTGAAAGAAAAACACATACTTTGACTTTGGAGAATCCTTGAAGAAGATTGGAGATGGAGACTTGAAGCTTGATTGAGAACCTTAAGATCCAGGTAAGTTTTGGGACTTGAAATTCGGAGATGAAATATTGTCTAAGTGTTTAAGAGAGTATTTGGGAAAGTCTTGAATTATATGAGGGTGAAGTAAGGCTAAGTATAGGTACTTTCATGCATGGGAACACTTAGGCCCAAAATCCTTTGACTGGATAAGAAAAGTAGTGCACAAAATACACTGCAGCGTGCCCTTGGCGCATCGGGATAGGGGAACAGATCGTCACTTGAAATCACATTTTTGTGATTTTCAAAATTTTCTATGGTTGCTCTTAAATCGGGGTTAGACTCATATCCCACTCAATTTTATCCCTTCAACAAGAATATGAATTCGAATTTGTGCTATTGCATACGGATTTGCAGATATATGGAAATTAGGATTCCGGGCACTTTCGAGGCAAATTTTTTGGCACTTTTTGGGGTCATTTCAATATCTCCCCGTAGAGAACATTCGTCCCCTAATATAAAAGAAATGTACATGAGAAGAGTAACCATGAAAAATCCAACCCCGAATAAAATGCAATAACATACTTAAAACTCCATTTTCAAGATCTCAACATAAGTGTAAAATCACCATGAACTTTCTCAATATAAATATAAATCCATGCAAATGACTTCGGGGATGGAATATGAGACATGAAATCACATAGAAGACTTAGGATTAGTACGTTAGTCTTGAGTAGGATGGAAGAGATAATTGTATCACTTTTGCATATCTGCTTCGCCTCCCAAGTAGCACTTTCGACTTGATTTCTCCAAAGGACCTTAACGGAAGCAACATCCTTGTTTCTCAACCTTTTCACTTGTCTATCCAAGATATATACTGGAATATCTTCATATGACAAGTTGTATTCAACTACCTCCATAACATCAAGAGGCACAATAGAATTAGGATCACCTACTCGCTTCCTCAACATTGACATATGAAAGACTAGACGAACCAATTAGATTTCACTAGGCAAATCCAACCTGTAGGCCACCTTACCAATCCTCCTCATCACCCTATAAGTACCCACATATCTAGGGATTAAATTTCCCTTCTTAAAAAAATGAACCACACAATTCATGGGTAACACCTTCAAATAGACCCAATCATCAACCTTAAACTCAAGCTTCCTCCTCTTCACATTGACATAAGACTTTTGGCGACTTTGGGATGTTTTCAGACTCTCTCTAATCATACTTACCTTATCTATAGCATCCATAACCAGATATGGACCTAACAAAGCCATCTCTCCAACCTTAAACCAGCCAACTAGTGGTCTACAACGTCTGCCATAGAGAGCCTTAAAAAGAGCCATACCAATGCCTGAATCATAGCTATTATTATATGAAAACTCAATCAATGGAAGATGATCGTCCCAACTACCCTTAAGCTGCAATACATAAGTCCTAAGCATGTCCTCAAGGGATTGGTAGTTCTTTCATCTTGGCCATCCATTTGAGGGTGAAAGGTTATACTAAACTTTACCTTGGTTCCAAGACCACTTTGGAAGGACCTTCAAAAGTGTGAAGTGAATTGTGCACTACGATCCGATTTGATGGACAAAGGAACCCCATGCAACCTCACCAACTCATGAACGTACATCCTAGCACAATCTTCAGCCCCATATGTAGTCTTAACCGGTAGAAAGTGAGCCTATTTTGTCATCCTATCAACCACAACCCAAATGGAATCAAAAACCTTTCTAGTCTTGGGAAAGTCAACCACAAAATCCATATTAATCTCTTCCCACTTCCATGTAGGAATTTCTTTGTTTTGGGTTAGGCTACCTGGCCTTTAATTTTCGGCTTTGACTTGTTGGCAACTATGGCAACAGGATACAAATTTGGCAATGTCCCTCATAATGCCTCTCCACCATTACACCTCTCTCAAATTTCTATACATCTTAGTTGACCTGGGGTGAATGGAGTAAGATTAACTATGAGCCTCATCAAGAATCTTTTCCTTCAAGCCATCAACATAAGGCACACACAACTTACCTTAGTATCTAAGGGCACAATCTACCTTTGGGAGAAAACCTCCACCTTACCATCTTTTACCAATGCCTTCAATTCTAAAAAAATAGGGCCAAGATCTTGCTTAACTTTCACCTCCTCAACCAATGAAGATTTAGAACAATCAACAAAAACAACACTACCATTATCAACCTCTTTCAACCTAACTCCCATTCTAGCCAACTAATGGACCTCCATAGCCACCTCTATGCCACCATATCAACATGAGCTAGGATACCCATAGACACCTTACTCAAAGCATTTGCCACAACATTACCCTTATCGGAATAATAATGCACACTCATATCATAGTCCTTAAGAAGTTTTGACCACCTTCTTTATCTCAAGTTGTGATCTTTTTGAGTGAAGACATATTGAAGACTCTTATGATCGGTGAATACATCAACATGCACCCCATACATATACGATGCCAAATCTTTAGTGCAAATACCACGTCAGTTAGTTCAAGATCACATGTGGGATAATTCTTTTCAAGCACTTTGAATTGTCTAGAAGCATAGGCTATCACCTTACCATTTTAAATCAACACACAACCCAAACCAACTCGAGAAGTATCACAATACACCACAAATCATCCTAGCTCTTCTGATAGTAACAATATAGGAGCAGATCAAGCTTATCTTTCAATGTTTTGAAACTCCTTTCACACTTATCGGACCACACAAATTTGGCTTTCTTTTGACTCAACTTAGTCATGGGAGAAGCAATAGAAGATAACCCATTCACAAACCTCCAATATTAACCTGCTAAGCCCAAGAAGCTCCTAATATCCGACGGGGTCAATGGTCTAGGCTAATTCCTAATCACTTCCATCTTTTTAGGATCCACATTAACACCATCCCGTGACACCACATGACCTAGGAAGGAAACCTCTTTTAATAAAAATTTACATTTCTCATATTTTGCATACAACTTCTCTTCCCTCAATCTTTTAGCACTATCCTCAAATGACCCATATGCTCGTTCTCACTATGAGAATAGATCTAAATATCGTCAATGAAGACTACAATAAACGAATCAAGGTAGTGTTTGAAGACCCTATTCATAAGATCCATAAAGATGGTAGGTTCATTGGTCAACCCAAAGGACATCACAAAAAAAATGCCCATACCTCCGGAAGGCCGTCTTGGGAATGTCACACTCCCTCACCTTCACTTGATGTACCCGACAGAAGATCAGTCTTAGAGAAGTGGCTAGCCCCTTGGAATTGGTAAAACAAATCATCAATTCTTGGAAGAGAATATATATTCTTGATGGTGACCCTATTGAGTTGTCGGCAGTCAAACACAGTTAGGAGACACATCTTTCTTCTTCACAAATAACACCAGTGCACCCCGAAGTGATTGGCTAAGCCTAATGAAACCCTTCTCTAACAAGTCCCTCAATTGGTCCTTCAACTACTTTAACTCTATCGGGGCCATACCGTAAATAGGAATAAAAATGGGTTGAGTATCTAGAAGGAGGTTTATAACAAAATCTATTTCCCTTTCGGGAGGAACTCCGGGAAAGTCATTAGGAAAGACATCAATGAACTCATTTACAAACAAAACCGACTCTCTAGGAAGGACTTCAAACTCCATATTCCTAACCCTTATAAGATGATAAAGACACCCCTTAGAGATCAACTTATGGGATTTAATGCATGAGATGAACCTACCTTTGACCACCAGATCATGACTCTTCCACTCAAGAATGAGCTCATTTGGGAATTGAAATTTGACCCTATGAGTTCTACAATCAATAAAGGTATAATATGTATGCAACCAATCTATCCGAAGAATTACATCAAAATCAACCATATCCAACTCAACAAGATAACACCGCAATATTTTATGCAAGATGCAAATACGACAACTTCTATAGGTCTTTCTAGCAACAGTAGATGCACCAATAGGAGTAGACACCTCATATGACACAATAACAATTCAGGCTTAACATGAAACTTTTCTAGCAACAAAAGCGGTAACAAAAGAAAGAGTGGTACCCGGATCAATCAAATGCATACACATCAAAATGAAAGACTTTTAATATACCGGTAATAATGTTGAGCACCTCATCAACCCCTCGCCTCCCATGCAAAGCATAAAACCGATTGTTCCTTGGGGCACCACCTTGTTGACCACCCCTTTCCAAAGGAACCACATTTGCACCTTTGGATGGACCTCCTTACCTTTGTTGCGGTTATGAGAAAATTTAACCTTTTTGTGACCAACTTCTCCACACCCATAACATGCATTAGTGTCTCTCAAACATGGGCCCCCATGTCCCTTACCAAATTTTGGAGACACACCATTAGGGACAACACCCCCAACACCTTGGGCCCTTGGAAAATCATTAGCAAGCCCTCTATTAGAATGATGAGAAGTCCCTTGGCCTTGTTGGAACCAACCACCCTTTAAACTTTGGTACCTACCTTCAAAGCGGACCCTCTTGGATTCGTTAGCCCTCCTCTTTCTCAACTTTTCCTCCTCCATTTGCTCAGCATAGATCATAAACCAGGACAAATACGTGTCACTAATCAACATAGCGTACCGACATTCCTCACTCACCAAGTCGAAAACACCCATCACAAATATATTTATTCTAGACCTTGGGTCGGCCACCAAGTGGGGAGCATATTTAGAGAGTTGGTTGAACTTGAGGGAATACTCCGTGACACTCGTAGACCCTTGTCTCAACTTTATAAACTTCACCAATTTGGCTTCCCTAAGCTCAAGAGGGAATAAATGATTAACAAAAGACACCTTGAACTCCTCCCAAAGCACCAAATTATTGATTCCCTTCTCCCCTTCCATTGATTAAACAATATTTCTGCCGCCCCTTGAGTTGGTAAGCCACTAACTCCACCTTCTCTTCCGTTCTAACACCCATAATAGCCAAAACCTTTAATATATTCACGGATAATATTACTAATTTCGTCAACTCAAATGGTTCCCATGACTTTGTTTAGTCTTTTTTGAAAGAAAAAAAATAATACCTACAGTAGAAAGACTAATCAGTTATTTCTTTCATCGTTCCCAACATGCCAATATTTGCACTAATGGTATGTCAATGTAACTCATTGTTCAAAAAACTATTCAGAGTTCCTAGAGCTCCTCGTAAGGCTTGTTGGAAAACCCATTGTCAGACTTGATTAATCGCCCTTTGTTGTTCAAACTGAATCATTTCGTTTTTGTAATTTTCTAATTGTTCCAAAGTCTTATAAGTTGAATTAATCAAATTTAGTTTTTCTCGCTCTATCTCAGAGTATCCATTCACTCGAGACTGCTCTGCTTCGGTTTCTACTTTTCGTAAGCGAGAATGAGCTTTTTCGAGTTGTTCAATAGCCCCTCCATGCAGTTCCTCCAAATTTCGAATAGTACTCAAGATCCTCTTTTTTCGATTATCTAATAAATCACTTAATTAAAGTAGATTATTTTTCCATTCCTTTCCAAAATTTCATAATCCCTTCTCGAACCAAACATGAATCTTTTGATTCATTTTTCTCTCACGCTCAATTACTCAATTACTTAAGGTAAATTCTCATATCCTTTTTTATGATTGTAATGAGCCTATCTTCTCTTCTTTGTTCATATTCCAAAAGAAACTAACGTAAACCATGTAGACCTCATTAATGAACTCTTGAGGGTCCTCATCCACCTTTGACCCATAAAATTCCAGGGGATTCATCCTCATGAAGTCTCTTACCCGATATGCAATGAGGGTCTTGAGTCCCTTGATATTCGTGATTTGCAACAACTTGTGGAACCAAAGTGAGTGCATCCCGAAGCTCACCATAAGCGGGTTGTCCCTCGGGTTTGCGGGATATCTTTTCTCTTGTGTTAGCTATGATCTATCATAGGAAAGAACAATCATTAGGGGGAAAAAATCCTATCTTTTGATTCATTTTTCTCTCACGCTCAATTACTCAATTACTTAAGGTAAATTCTCATATCCTTTTTTATGATTGTAATGAGCCTATCTTCTCTTCTTTGTTCATATTCCAAAAGAAACTAACGTAAACCATGTAGACCTCATTAATGAACTCTTGAGGGTCCTCATCCACCTTTGACCCATAAAATTCCAGGGGATTCATCCTCATGAAGTCTCTTACCCGATATGCAATGAGGGTCTTGAGTCCCTTGATATTCGTGATTTGCAACAACTTGTGGAACCAAAGTGAGTGCATCCCGAAGCTCACCATAAGCGGGTTATCCCTCGGGTTTGCGGGATATCTTTTCTCTTGTGTTAGCCATGATCTATCATAGGAAAGAACAATCATTAGGGGGAAAAATCCTTATTTTAACTTTATAGCATGACTTAAAACATGAAGAATGAAAACATTTCCTAAAACACCTCATGGACTCTTACTCATGGATGTGGTGCATAACACAATCATGAAGAAGACTCTAATCAATTCAATGTGTTGGACTCCGAGGATCTAACAACCTAGTGCTCTGATACCAAGTTTGTCACGACCCAAGCCTAGGGCCTAGATGTGACACTACAGATGGGGAACCAGAAGGGACCCCAAGCAAGACTTTTAACATATCATTATACATAGGGATAAGCGGGGCTAAAGAACAACTTCCATGTCATAAACATCAAGAGTCAAGGCGGACTCAAAGCTCTTAGCATTATACATAACATGTCCAACAATACCTCTAAAACTTAGATACTTAGCAGGGGCCAAGACAAGCTACCAGACTCACCCTCATAGTCAACATATTCATAAAAGAAAGGTAGTCTTAAAATATAGTATAAGATCATAAGCATCATCCCCGAAATAGAGGACTCACCAAAGAGCTTGAGAGAAGTTGTATTAGCCACGTGGAAGAGGAAGATCAAGTGGGGCTCCGGTTCCTACATAGTAACATCATGTAGGTAGAAAGAGATAGTATGTTTGAATTTACTAAGTATGTAGGATACAATGCAACAAATGATAAGCATCATAACCAAAATGCATAATAATAGGCAATAGATAACATATTAACAATATGATATATATGATCAATGCTTAAGTAAAACATGCTTACATGGAATATAATACAAGGTATAAGTAGAGACTAACATGGTAAAACCAGTAGGTCACTAAGGTACTAACCTCTTTGGTTGGTTGGTGGATCGTTGCATCCTTCCATCCTTGGTGATTGAAGAACTAACCACTTAAACCGATTACCAAGGTAAGAACCCCTTGATTGGTTGGTGGATACTCACACCCTACCACCCTTGGTGATTAATGTACTAACCCCTCAACCCGGTTACCAAGGCACAACCCCTTGGTTAGTGTCAAGCTATAAACCCCTCGACATAGTTACCCAGGCCCTTAACCCACCGAGCAACGCGTGGTCACATTCCAGAACTATATATGAGAATATAATATAAATACGTTCCTTTCATCATCATATAGTCATTCAACTCATAATACATGCATTTGACCTTCAATTCTTCCAAAATACATTAATCGGATATTTATCAAACACTTGGCGATTGTGTAGTGCTAGCATAAAACAATGCAATTCAATAGTGTAATCATGCTAGAAAATTGAATGTAAAACCATCAATAGATACTTGGTACTACCCTCAAGTAATATACCTCAAATCTCACAATAGATCTTAGATTCATAGCTCAAAAATGCTTAAACAATCATAATTTCAGGAAACACAAACATAGTGTGTAATGAATTTCATAATAAGTAAGACTTTGAGTAAATCAGTTTTAAATCATGCAATTTTAAGTAAAAAGAAGTTTGGGCATCGTAGGTGAAAGGAATCCATGAAAGAAACCCACATACCTTGACTTTGGAGAATCCTTGAAGAAGACTGGAGATGGTAACTTGAAGATTGATTGAGAACCTTAAGATCCAGATAAGTTTTGGGACTTGAAATTTTGAGATGAAATATTGTCTAAGAGTTTGGCAGAGTACTTGTGAATATCTTAAATGATATGAGGGTCAAATGAGTCTAAGTATAGGTATTTTCATGCATGGGATCACTCAGTCCCAAGACACAAAAGCCCTAGACCATACAAGAAAAATAGTGCACAAAATACACTGCAGCACGCCCTTAGCACGTTGCGCCAGGGTCGCAGATCGTCAATGGAACTCACATTTTTGTAGTTTTAAAATTTTGCTACCATTGCTGTTAAATCAGTGTTAGAATCATTTCCCACTCAATTTGATCCCCTAAACAAGAATATGAAATCGGATTTTTTATATTGCCCACAGATTTTGAGATATATAGAAATTACGATTCTGGGCACTTTGGAGGCACTTTTTGGGGGTCGTTTCATCACTTACCCTACCTTGCCACGATTATCTCCTTCATATTCATTCTTTGCTGTAACGATATTCTCACGAACATCTTCCTCATCAATCGGTAGAGGAGGATCAATAATGCTCCTGCCACCCTTAGTAGTAATCGCTCAACACTGCCCTTCATTCTTAGGATTTTGCACTGTGTTGCTACGCAATGTACCCTTCTGATACTAATTCAACTGAGTTGACACTTGATCAAAATATTGTTCAATCTATTTAATAGCCATATAATGGGACTCTACTTTCTGATTTATGCTTGAAATTTCTGATTTCATGCCCCTTAGAGTATCATCATGTGTCTTAGCCTTTTTCAACTGGCAGTCAACATCTCCTATATTCTAGATTTTCGGTACTTGCATCGTAGTTGTGTGGTGGCACACAAGGACCATTTTTGAAGCTTTCTTTACAACCTTATTCTGCATCTGGACTGATCATAGTAACATTGGTATTGTATCTGAAAGATCCATTTCTACCATAATTTTGACCTTAATTTCCTTGACCTTGGGATTGATACTTCTGATTGGACCTCAGGCGTTGGTTCGGAAATCCCCCATCTAATCATTGATAAAACATATGTCCTCCTCATGGTATAGCTCCTTTTACATAGGGGCACAATAAGGTTGGTGAATTACTGCATTAACTCTCTCTCTCTCTCATGGTTATACTTGTTTACCACATCCATGCTTGTGTGAAGCAAAGCAAACTGCTGCATAATTTCTTCATTAATTTTTGCTTGCGCTGAACCCACAGTGACAACATATGAACACTTTGTAGAACCTCTTTCCTTCTGTCTCCATGCACTATTCATCTTAACCACTGACTCCATACGCTTAGCAATCCTTGCAAATTGTTGATCTAGAAACATATCCCCCATGATAGTGTTAGCACAAGCTTGACTGTTCTCATCAAGGGCACGGTAGAAGATCTCCACCAAGGTGTCATCAACTATCTTGTGATCAGGGATATTCCTCAAACATTTAGTAAACCGCTCCCATATAGTACTTATGGAATCACCAGGAAGTGTCTAAAAGTTGTTGCTCTGGTCCCTTAACTTGAGCTTCATCGATCTAGGGAAGTAACTCTCCAAAAAGGCCTTCTGCAAATCTTTCTAGCTAGTGATTGAATTGTATGGGAGCTTAGATAGCCAAAATGCAGCATTGCCCGTGAGAGACAATAGCAAGACACGAAGTCCCACAACATCTATAGACAGATTCTATGTTCCCATCATACTCTTACAAACAAATGTCACATTTTGCAAATGGCTATATGGAAACTCTGATGGTAAGCCCACAAATAGCCCATGGTTCTGTAGCATTTGAAGTAACTACTATAGAATGTGAACTTTCTGTCTACTAGTCGTGGTGGTAACACAGTGGCTTCAGTCACATCCACTAGCATGAGGTCCAATCTGTACTGATTTAATTGGTAAGCGTTGGGACTAAAGTCCCGAGGTTACAGAATGTCCTCCAAAGGAGGTGGGTTCGCGTTCCTATCATTACCACTATTATCCGGTTCAAGGCTGCATTGGCTACGTTGTTGGCATTTTCTTGGGCCATTTTTCTTATAGGTCCGTAAAAGCAACTCGTAGACAAGAAACTCATTCACCTAAGATTCCAAGTCCATTATAATGGACCCCTACACTGCTTTTTTTTTCAACTTTATTCCAACAACATCGAAGCAAAACATACTCACCCACACGATTTTCATACCACAACTAACACCCAACATGTTATTCAATACATGTATCCCATCAAAATTATTTAAGCTTGTTCCCCAAACCATCTGACCACGTATAAATGATTTCACAAAAAAAAACATACACCTATGTCACTACCCATCATATAAACTGTACAATCAATTTCTCACAAATTGTGGTGATTCAATAGGTGCCAAACATACTATTATAATCATACTATCGAGGCAATGACGCCTAATTTTGGACTTAGACAAGTATTTACACATGGGAAACCATAAGTTAATTAGCAATATGTCAATTTCACACATGGTTTTGTGTCTAAACTACCATTGCTAACATAATTTCCAATATAATCATACAAACATAGGCAAATTAAAGGTATTTGATTAACCAAAATCTTACCAAGGTGTGATTAAATTGTAGAAGATGAAGGAGGTCAAGAGGCACAAATACCCTAGGTCATGGGAAAATCTTTCCAGAAAATGGGGCTACAGTCATCGTCGGTGGTGGAAATTTTATGGGGGTGGGGTTGGCTGGGCGGTTTAATAATTTAGGTTTGAAATGGGGTCAAAATAACTTGACCCCATTATTTATTCCTTGACCAGGTAAACTAAAATCTAATGGGCCTAGACTCTATGAAACCTCGATTATGAGCCGTAGATATTTTATGGCTCATGAAGAGTGGTTTCATAGAACATCAAAACCCTAGAGTTCAGGACTGGGTTTTATTGTCACGAGCCAAGCCTAGGGCGTAGATGTGACACAGCAAATGGGGACCCAAAGGGACACAAACAAGCCTCTTAGCATATCAATCACACATCCTTGGTCGTGGAAGAAAAGTAAAAACCAACAAGAGGTATAAAACAAGGGAAGAGGGACTAAGGGAAGTCTTTGATAATCATAAAAGCATAAGATGTCAACCTTATAACATAAAACATCATAATATTCCAACAAAACCACTAAAATAGGATGGAACGGGGGCCAAGACACTTTCTGGGCTTACCCTCATAATAACAAATGTTCAACAAAAGAAGTGTCGATATAGCAAGAGTAGTAAAGATATTGTCCCCAGACTTGAGGACTTGCCAAAGCTTTCTTCAATGAATAATACTAGCCAGGTGGAGGATGATCAAGTGATGCTCCGGTTCGTACATGGTAATATCACGTGGGCATAGAGTATGCCTTTGTATGTTTGAATGCACTAAGTATATACGATGCAATGCAACAAGACATAAGCCAATATAGTCAAAATGAATAGTTATAAGCAATAGATAAATGAGATCCCAATAGGCATGCATGGTCAATGCTTGATGTAAAACATGCTTGTAAATTATTCAACTTGCATAAAACATAATACATGTGTGGGAAGAGACCTTGACCGACAAAAGTAAGACCAAGAAAATTACAACTTGGAATCCCGATGATTAACCATCATCGGTAAAGAGGTGGTCTACTTGCCAAGGTAAACCATACTTTGATTTACCAGAGCCCCTCCTATTTCAGAGAAGTAACCCCCGTTACGGGAACCCGTCCTATTTCCAGGTGGATTTCATGATAAAGTGCACTAAATGGATCCACTAATATATGAAGGGTAAATCATAATCCTATGTAGGCACATAGTTTGAGAAAAGGAGTATGGACCCCTAAAAATAGTCCATGCCAACATCCAATCTATCGGTGCTTAGTCTTATCCCACGGAATACTTTTAATAATCATACTTTAATAACTTTTAAGAAATACAGAAGTATGACATAAGTAGCTCTTAAACATGCTTGGCCTCTAATGGGGAGCCTAACTTGAAACATGAGAGTAGATCATAATCATACATGAACCCTTGTTTAACACGAATGACTCACAAGAGGTAAAATATCTTAAAATATGGATCGTAATATCATAGATACTTTTCATGAATTCAGTGCATAATTGAAAGCCATTAATCATCATATAGTCACTTGACATTTAAGTCATGTAGTAGATCATCAATGACTTGAAAATTCTTGACTTAATATTTTATCAAACACCTGGTGGGTTCATGATACTAGTTCAAAAGCATGCAATTCAAGAGTAATATAATGTGAGAAAACTCAATGCGAATCAACCCACCAATATATTGTAAAACCCTCATGTAAGGTACCTTGAAATCCGTCATCAAATCTCATTGTAGATCATAGTTTCATAACTTAAAACATGCATAGTCTCAATTGACAAAAATCAATTCATAGTATATGCTTGAAATAGATGGTTATGCATAATCAATCAACATTTCATAAAACCCAATATAATTTATATCCATAATCCACAATCTAAGATACCTATAGATGATACAACTCGAAAACATGCAATTTTCATAAAAAGGAGATTGGGCTCCATGGGTGAAAATACCCAATAGATGAAACCCACATACCTCAAACTCGGGTTTTCTTATGATGCGCTTGAAGAGAACTTGGAGCTTGAAGAGAATCCTTGAGTTGTAAAGTTAGGCTTTAAATCTTTGAAATTTGAATGAGATATTTGGTTAAATCTTGGAGAGGTTTTTGAGAAGGTCTTGAGTGATATAGAGTTGAAAAATGGCTAAGTATAGGCATTTTCAGGCATAAGTGGGCATAGGGCTATGACCCAATGCCCGTGGTCGAGATAGAAAAAAAAAGGAAAAACTTACACTAGTCCGGGTCTCATCCATTTTGTGGACACAATGTGAAGGAAAGATTAACACTTATACACCCCCCTAGCGCGTCGTGGCCAGGGCAGGGATAGACACTAGATAAGGAAAATTAGTAAAAATTATTTTTCGCTATGGCTCTTCTAAAATTTGAGTTATACCTTTTCCCCACTCAATTTTGCCCCCTGATCTTGAATATGAATTCAAATTTTCGATATCATGCACAGATTTTGAGATATATGGAAATTACGATTATAGGCAATTTTTGAAGAATATTTTTAGGGCGTTGCAATATCTCCCCCTTGGGAATATTCATTCCCAAATGTCAAAGAAACGTGTATAAGAGGAGTAATCATGAAGATTTCATCTCGACATAAATGCAACAAATGCATTTAAACATCATTTTCAAAAGTTTCAATATGAATGTCAAAAATCATCATAAACGTGTCAACATAAACATGGTGCATGCAAAATGACCTAAGGACTGAAACTTAAGACTTGAAATCATATAGGGACTTAAATTAGTACCTTCAGCTTGAGTAGAGTGGATGAGATATGTGTATCGCTTTACATCTTAGCTTCATATATGGCACTTTCAACTTGTTGATTCCTCCAAAGGACCTTGACGGAAGCTCCATTTTTTTCCTCAACCTCTTCACTTGCCTTTCAAAAATTGTCACCGAGACCTCCTCATAAGTCAAATTAACTCCTACAATGTCCACAACATCCAAGGACACTATGGCACTTGGGTCACCCACACACTTTCTCAACATGGACACATGGAAGACTGGATAAACCATGTCAATCACCATAGGAAAATCCAACCCATATGCAACCTTACCTAATCTCCTCAAAACTTTATCGGGACCCACAAACCATGGGCTAAATTTCCCCTTCTTTCCAAATCGGACCATACACTTCATATGTTAGACTTAAAAGTAACCCCAATCACCAATCGTAAACTCAAGATCTCTCCTCCTCACATCGGAATAGGACTTTGGTCTACTTTGGGATGTTTTCAATATCTCCCTAACCAACCTCACCTTCTCCAAGGCCTGCATGATAAAATCTGGAACTAGTAATATGTCAGGACCCAAGCCTAGGGCCTAAATGTGACACAAAAAATAAGGAATCCAAATCAAGCCTTTCAACTTATCATTACACATCATTGGTTGTGAAAGCATGCAAAAGACATAAAACAATCATAAAGGGACAAAGGAGCTAAGGGATAGCTCGCCAAAACATCAACATCAAGACAAGGAGTCATAGCTCATATCATATTACACATCTTGTCCAACAACACCTCTAAAAACATAAGTAAACCGGGGGCCAAGACAAAGTAACTAGGCTCACCCTCATAGTCAAAATAGAACATTAGAAAGTGTCTCAATACATAGATAATAGCAATCACAGACTAAGGTCACTGATATGGAGAACTCACCAACAAGCTTGGAATTGCACAGACTAGCCACGTGGAGGGGGAGGATGATTAACTTGAGCACCACTTCCTACATGGTGATATCATGTAGGCAAGAGTATGCATTAGTACATCTGAATATACTAATTATGTGGGATACCATGCAACAAGACATAAGTTTATAATCAAAATGCATAACAATAGGTAATAGACATGATATAACAACATGACATGTATGATCAATGCATAAGTAAAATATGCTTAAATAACCCATGCTTATTTAGTATGTCGGTTGTGTAGAAGAGACCAAGCTAAATTTCCAAAGTATGAACCCCTTGGTAGGTTAGTGATGTTGCCATCTCATCACTTAGGTGGATGAGTACTAACCCTCATCTAGGTTGGTGATAATATCACCCCATTACCATGGTGGAGAAGTACAAACCCTTTCTTAGGTTGACGACTACAAACCTCTATCTAGGTTAGTGATGATGCCATCCAATCACAAGGTGGAGAAGTAAAAACCCTTCACTAGGTTATTCGGGTGTCAAACCCCCAGGATTGGGCATGGTCGATTCTACACTTTATATAGGATTCATCATATGCTCTAGTGCAACACTTCATATAGGAACAATCATATACATAAGCTCATTTCATCATCATTATATCATTTATATAATATCTTATGTTTTGGACCTTAATTTCCTCAAAAAACCATGATCGGACATTTTATCAAACACCTTGGTATGTGTAATAGGGGTAAAAGAAAATATAATGTATAGATGAGATCATGCAAGAAAATGTGTAGTAAAACCATCAATCAACACCTTGCAACATCCCTAAGACATTAACATCAAAACCCCTCATCAGATCCAATATTAGATCCAAGATTTAGAGCTCAAAACATCCTAAAATAACCATACTTTCATGAACTAAAATATTGTGCAGTAAATTTCTCAATATACAAGAACCATATGTAAAATCAACTTTAATTCATGTAATATTAGTAAAAAGGAGACTTAGGCACCACAGTTGAAAGGACCTATTGGTTCCACACCCCATACCTTAGCTTTGGATGAACTTGGTTAAGATTATAGATGTAGACTTAAAGCTTGAAGAAGAACCTTGAAGGAGAATCTTAGCTTGGGATGAGGGTTTGGGACATGAATTTGGAAAGTGAAAATATGACTAATTATTTCAGTTAGTATTGGAAAGTGTTTAGGGTGATATAAGGGTGAAATATGAGTATGTATGCGTTAAAAATACGTGTGGGTGCTTTTAGGCCCAAGAATTAAAATCTTTGGACCGAAGCTCAAAAAAGGAGTTTAAAATTACATAGGCGCGCGTTGCGAGGGGGACACGGAAACCCCTCTGGAATTTGATTTTTCTAACTTCGTAATTGCTAAATCGTTGCTCTTAAATTGGGGTTAGACACTTCTCTCCCTAATTTGGACCCCCTGAAGAAGAATCCAAAGTCAGAATTTTGAAAATACAAATGAATTTTGAGATATAAGGAAATTAAAATTTTAGGCATTCGAGGAATGTTTTGGGATACTTTTTGGGGTCGTTACAATATCTCCCCCCTTGGAACATTCGTCCTCGAATTTAAAAGACGTACAAGAAAAGGGTGACCATGAATAAATCATCCCCAAGAAGGATGCAATATATCATGCAAAACACTATTTTCAAAATCTCAACATAAATGTAAAATCATCATCATAAGTTTATCCACTTAAACATAAATTCAAATGAATGACATAAGGGCTGAAATGAAAGACTTGAAATCAAATGGAGGACTTAGGATTTGTACCTTAGGCTTGAGTGGAGTGGAAAAGATGAGGATACCTCTTTTGTATGTTCGCTTTGGCCTTCCATGTAGCACTTTCAACTTGTTGGTTCCTCCAAAGGACCTTAATGGATGC
The DNA here is from genome assembly GCA_011800125.2 of Solanum clarkiae. Classification (NCBI taxonomy): domain Eukaryota; kingdom Viridiplantae; phylum Streptophyta; class Magnoliopsida; order Solanales; family Solanaceae; genus Solanum; species Solanum clarkiae. Next base: position 170,834 of record JAABOM020101671.1, on the reverse strand, counting down.
CACCTCTTTGTTCCTCAATCTCTTTACATTCCTATCAAAGATCTAAAACGGAATCTCCTCATAGGTCAAGTTATACCCCACAACACCCACGATATCAAGAGGCACAATGGCATTAGGATCACTAACACATTCTCTCAACATAGAGACATGGAAAACCGGATGAACCAAATTCATTTCACTAGGAAATGTTAACTCATAAGCTACATTGCCAACTCTCTCTATCACCTTATAAGGACCAATATACCTTGGGATAAACTTCCCCTTTTTACCGAAATGGACCACACCTTTCATTGGAAAAACCTTCAAATAGACACAATCACCTTAGAACTCTAGGTCTTTCCTCCTTATATTGGCATAGGATTTTTGACGACTTTGGGTCGTCCTTAACCTTTCCCTAATCATTTTAACCTTCTCAAGAGCATCCATAACCAGCTCTGGCACCAAAAAATCTACCTCTCCAACCTCAAACCAACCCACTGATGATCCACAACATCTCTCCTAGAGAGCCCCATAAGGAGCTATACCGACACTAGAGTGGTAGCTATTGTTGTAGGCAAACTCAATCAATGGAAGATGGTCATCCCACCACCTTTAAGCTCTAAGACATAGGCCCTAAATATATCTTCATGTCTTTGAATTGTCCTTTCATCTTGGCCATCCGTTTGCGGGTGGAAGGTCGTACTAAGGTGAAAATTGGTACCAAGACCCCTTTGAAAAGACCTCCAACAGTGTGAAGTAAATTGTGCACCACGATCCAATATAATTGATAAAGAAACCCCATGTAACCTCACTAACTCATTGATGCACAACCTTGCATACTCTTCATCCCTAATATAGTCTTAACTGGCAGAAAGTGAGCGGATTTCATCATCCTATGACCACCACCCATATGGAATCAAAACGTTTTCTAGTTTTGGAGAACCCAACCACAAAATCCATACTAATTACCTCCCATTTCTAAGTGGGAATCTCTATGTCTTCGGTTAGGCCACCCGGCGTTTGATGTTCACCTTTGACTTGTTGACAACTATGGCAACTGAAAACAAATTTAGCAATATCCCTCTTCATGCCTCCCCACCAATACATATCCCTCAAGTGTCTCTACATTATGGTAGAACCGAGGTGGATAGAGTAAGAAGAATTTTGGGCCTTATCAAGAATTCTCTCCCTCAAACCATCAACATATAACACACACAACCTACCTTGGTACCTGAGAGCACCATCTCCCCGTTGGGAGAAAACCTCTACTTTGCCCTCTTTCACCAAGGCCTTTAATTCAAGCAAGGAGGAGTCAACATCTTTTTTGGCTATCACCTCATCAACCAAGGAAAACTTGGACCCATTAATAACCACAACACCATCATTACCAACCTCTTCAAATATATCCCCCAATTTAGCCAACCTATGCACCTCCTAAGCCATATCCCTATCACCACCATCCACATGAGCTACGCTACCAATGGACACCCAACTCAAAGCATCCGCCACCACATTTGCCTTACCGGGATGATAGTGCCCACTTATATCATAATCCTTGAGAAGTTCTAACCACCATCTTTGTCTCAAGTTGAGATCTTTTTATGTGAAGACATATTGAAGGATCTCATGATCGGTGAAGACGTCCACATGCACCCCATACAAATAATGATGCCAAATCTTTAGTGCAAGCACCATGGAATCTAATTCGAGATCATGGGTAGGGTACTTCTTTTCATGCACTTTGAGTTGCCTAGAAGCATAGACTGTGGCCTTACCATTTTGTATTAGCACACAACTCAAACCAACTCTAGATGCATCACAATACACAAGAAAACCCTCAAAGCCCTGTGGTAGTGACAATATAAGAGCAGACACAAGTCTCTCCTTCAATGTTTTGAAGCTTTCCTCATATTCATCGGCCCATTCAAACTTAACCCTCTTTTGAGTCAATTTTGTCATAGGGGAAGCAATGGAGGAGAACCCATTCACAAACCTTCTATATTAACCCGCAAGGCCTAAGAAATTCCTAATATCCAATGGGTTCAATGGTCTAAGCCAATTCCTAATCACATTGGTCTTCTTAGGATCCACTTTGACGTTATCCCCTGACACCACATGACCAAAGAATGCAACCTCCTTCCACCAAAACTCACACTTGTCATACTTAGCATACAATCTCTCCTCCCTCAATCTTTGCAACACCACCCTCAAATGAGCCATATGCTCCTCCCTACTATGTGAATAGATCAAAATATCATCAATGAAAACCACAACAAAGGAATCAAGGTAGGGCTTGAAGACCCTATTCATTAGGTCCATGAAGATGGCCAGTGCATTAGTCAACTCAAAGGACATCACCGTAAATTCATAGTGCCCATATCTAGTCCAGAAGGCCGTCTTGGGAAAATCACACTCCCTCACCCTTACTTGAGGTTGCTCGGATCGAAGACCAATCTTAGAGAAAAAACTAGCCCCTTGCAGTTGGTCAAACAAGTCATCAATTCTCAGAAAAGGATGCCTATTCTTTATAGTGTCCTTATTGAGTTGCTGGTAGTCAATGCACATTCTAAGTGACCCATCTTTCTTCTTTACAAAAAATACTGGTGCACCCCAAGGTGATTGATTAGGTCTAATAAATCCCTTTTCCAATAAATCTTTCAATTGTTCCTTTAACTCCTTCATTTCGACCGGGGCCATACGGTAAGGGGGAATGGATATAGGTTGAGTGTCAGGAAGGAGATCTATGCCAAAATCTATCTCCCTTTTGGGAGTGACACCGGAAGGTCATTTGGGAAGACATCATGAAACTCAATTACAATGGGGACCGACTCAATGAAAGGACTCCATATCTTTAACCCTTAGAAGATGATACAAACACCCCCTAGGAATCAACTTATTGGATTTAATGCACAAGATAAATCTACCCTTGACTACCATATCTTGAATTTCCCACTCAAGGATGGGTTCATTAGGAAATTGAAACTTGACCCTATGGGTTCTACAATATATAGATGCATAGTAGGCATGTAACCAATCTATCCCAAGTATGACATCAGCATCCACCTTGTATAATTCAACAAGGTCACAAGGCAACAACTTATGCAAAATGCAAATTAGACAATTCCTATAAACTTTCCTAGCAACAACAGAGGCATCAATAGGAGTCGACACTTCACATGACTCGTGCAACAACTTAGGGACAATATGAAATTTTTTAGCAACAAGAGGGGTAATAAAGGAAAGAGTGGCACCCATATTAATCAAAGCATATACATCAAAGTCAAAGATTTTTAACATACCAGTAGCAGCATCGGGGACGTCACCAACCCCTTCCCTCGCTTGTAGAGCATAGAATCGATTGTTCCTAGGGGCACCACCTTGAGGACCACCTCTACCCAATGGAACCACATTTGCACCTCGGCCCTTGACACAATTTCTTGGACAATCCACCTTCTTGTGACCAAGCTTCCCATACCCAAAGCATGCATTAGAACCCCTTTCAACATGGCCATCATAACCCTTCCCATAACTAGGACAACAATCATTAGGAGCCATACCACCGATACCTTGAAGTCTAGGAAAGGCATTGGCAAACTCCCCATTTGCAGCATGAGGGGGCCCTTAGCCTTGAGGGAATCGGCCACCCCTATGGAACTTAAACCCATTACGGGCTCTCTTGGCCCCTCCATTTTTTCATCTTTTCTTCCTCCATTTGATCTACATAGGTCATCAATCGAGACAAGTCCATGTCACCAATAAGCATGGCAGAGCGGCATTCTTCACTTACAAAGTCGGAGACCCCTATAACAAACTTATTTATCCTTGACCTAGGATCAGCCACCAAATAAGGAGCATACTTTGAAAGTTGATTAAATTTGAGGGCATACTCCTCACAATCAAAGCACCTTGTTTCAAGTTCATAAACTCTACCAATTTTGCCTCTCTAAGTTCAAGAGGGAAAAACCAATTAAGGAAGGCCAATTTAAACTACTCCAAAAGCACCACATTACCAACCCCCTTCTCACCCTTCCATTGATCATACCATATTTTGGTTACCCCTTTGAGTTGGTATGCCGCGAACTTTGCCTTTTCATTTGGCCCAACATCCATGATATTCAAGATCTTGTAGATCTCATCAATGAACTCTTGTGGATCTTCATCCACCTTTGACTCATGGAAAACCGAAGGATTTATCCTCATGAAGCCTCTTACCCTAGCTCCAAGGGTAGTATCATGAGGGACTTGGACCCCTTGTTGGACTTGGTTGGCCACCACTTGGCAAAGCATAATAAGGGCATCCGGGAGCTCACCATTGGGACGTTGCTCCTCGGGAGTTTAGGCACATCTTCCTCTAGTGTTTGGCATAATCTAGCATAGCAAAGAATAATAATTACAGGGAAAAACTCACCACAACTCTATAACATGACCTAGAACATTAAGAAGAGAAACATTTCCTAAAACGCCTCATAGTCTCCTATTCATAGTCATGGCATGCTTCAAAACCATAAATAGCACTCTAATCAACATGATCTGTTGGACTTCGAGTACCTATCAACCTAGTGCTCTGATAAAAAGTTTGTCATGACTGAAGCCTAGGGTCTAGACCTTACACGGTGAATGGGGAACCCGAGGGAACCCCAGTCAAGCCTCCCAACTGATAATTACACATCACTAGTCGCGGAAGCATGTAAAATACATAAAACAAGCATAAAGGGATAAAAGGGAGAAGGAATAACTCACCAAAATATCAACACCAAGACAAGTAGTCATAGCTCATATCATAATTAAACATTTTGTCCAACAACACCTTTAAATACATAGAAAGAGAAGGTCCAAGACAAAGTAATTAGGCTTACCCTTATATTCAAAATAGAACATAAGAAAGTGTCTCAATACATAGATAATAGCAATCACAGACTAAGGTCCCTGAAATGGAGGACTCACCAACAAGCTTGGAATAGCACCAACTAGCCACGTGGAGGAGGAGGATTATCAAATGGAGCACCAGTTCCTACATTGGGATATCATGTAGGCAAGAGTATGCGTTAGTACATTTGAATGTACAAAGTATGTGGGATGTCATGTAACAAGAGATATGTTTATAATTAAAATGCATAACAATAGGCAATATACATGATATAGCAACATGAAATGTATGATCAATGCATAAGTAAAATATGCTTAAGTAACCCTTGCTCAATAGGATATCATATGTGTAGAAAATACCAAGCTAAATTTCCAAAGTAGGAATCCCTTGGTAGGTTAGTGATGTTGCCACCCCATCACTTAGGTGGATGAGTACTAACCTTCATCTAGGTTGGTGATAATGCCGCCTCATCACCTTGGTAGAAAAGTACAAACCCTTCCCTAGGTTGATTAGTACAAACCCCTATCTAGGTTAGTGATGATGCCTCCCTATCACCAGGTGCATATGTACAAACCCTTCACTAGGTTATCTGGGTGCTCAAACCCCCCGAATTGGGCATGGTCGATTCTACACTTTATATAGGATTCATCATATGCTCTAGTGCAACACTTTATATAGAAATAATTATACATATAAGCTCATTTCATCATCATAACATCATTCGTATCATATCTCATGCTTTGGACCTTCATTTTCTGAAGAATCCATGAACGGACATTTTATCAAACACCTTGGGGGTGTGTAATGGGGGTAAAATACCATGCAATTTTTAGATGAAATCATGCAAGAAAATCTGTAGCAGAACCATGAATCAACACCCTGCAACACTCCCAAGACATTCACATCAAAAGCCCTCATCTAATCCAACATTAGAACCATGATTTAGAGCTCAAAATATGCTAAAAATCATACTTTCATGAACTAAAATCACTGTGTATTAAATTTCTCAATATACAAGACCCACATGTAAAGTCAACTTTAAATCATGAAATATTAGTAAAAAGGAGACTTACACACAATGGGTGAAAGGACTTAATAGCTCAATACCACATACCTTAACTTTGGATGAACTTGGTGAAGTTGGAGATGGAGACTTGAAGCTTGAAGAAGAACCTTGAAGGATAACCTGAACTTGAGATGAGGGTTTGGGACTTGAGTTTGGAGAGTGAAAATATGACTAAGTGTTTGAGTTAGTATTGGTCCCTTAAGGGTGATTTAAGGGTGAAATATGACTATGGGCAAAAACACGTATGGGAATTTTTAGGCCTTGAAAAACAGAGTTCAAAATTACATAGGGGTGTGTCTTTTCAAAATTACCCCTCTAGAATTTGATTTTTGAAATTTCCTAATTGCTAAATCTTTTCTCTTAATTCAGGGTTAGAAGCTTTTCCCCCTAATTTGGACCCCTTGAACAAGAATCTGAAGTCAAATTTTTGAAATCACAAATGGGTTTTGAGATATAAGGAAATTAAAATTCTAGGCATTCCGAGGCACGGTTTGGGGCACTTTCTAGGGGTCGTTACACATAGCCATTTTCCTTACTTCAAACCACCCAACAAGGGATCTACAATACCTACCATATAGAGATTCAAATGGAGCTATATCAATGATTGAGTGGAAGGCATTATTATAAGAAAACTCAATCAGTGGAAGATGTTCATCCCAACTACCATTACACTCCAAAACGTAAGCTCTAAGCATATGCTCAAGGTTTTGGATTGTCCTCTCAGCCTGACCATCTGTTTGAAGATGAAAAGTCATGGTAACCTTAGCCTTTGTACCAAGACATCGTTGGAAGGACCTCTAAAAGTGAGAAGTGAATTGAGCGCTGATAATGTTCATGCTCTAATAAGAAAGTAGTCGTTGTCAGCAATTAAGTTAACTGAGGTTAGAGTCGAATCCACAGGGAATATAGGGATTGATTGCAAGACTTCACCACTAATCATTTCTAGTATTTATGACTACAATCTCTAAATGGGAGAGGGAGTTCGTGATTCAAAAGAAAATAAAACTACAACTAACCATAACGTGAGGAAACACTCAATTTTGGGGACAATTTGGGAATTGTGTTCCCAGGGTTCGTCAACTTGATTATCCTAGATAACATAACTACAATTGGTGATTGGCATACAGGATGGTAACTTAGGTTCTTTCAGCCGTCTTGTGAAGGTGAAGGTTGAATTTCACCATGGCGCTTGGTCGGCAACCATGGTGTGCCAACTAACAGTTACCTATTATCCCAATCAACTTCCCCTTGGTCAGGCTTGGTTGATTAGACGAGAACACATTAATCGAATTCTATCATCTATTCCCTTTTCCTATTCATCCCTACCTTAGGTAGGATCGTGGTAAGTAGGCAGGGTTTGGTGTTGGCCACTACCAAACAACAGTAAAAACATACAGTACATGTAAAACCCCAATCGTAGAAATGCAATAAACCTAGGTTATTTCAAGTCAACTATCCATGGTTCCTACAACTCTATGTTTTGGGTTCTTAGCTACTTATGGCTAGGGCAAAACACACAAAAATGCACATGATAGACATAAATGAGAGCTTTACCACTACCAATAGAGAAAATAGGCACCACAAGTTGCAAATCCACAAGCTTGATTGATCAAACTTGAGTACAAGACAAGATTTGCAATCCCCAAAATGTATTTTCCAAGGGAGAACAATAAACTACTCTAAAAACTACGAAAAGATTCAAAATGTAATTCTAGTTTTGCTTACTGGTCGAAACTCTCCTCTCAAAAACCTAACTTAAACTATATATAGTATCTACAAAATAACCCTAGAATTTACATAGAAAGACAGCTGGCAGCTAATAAGTATCACAGTTACGACTTGTAGGATGACCTACGAGTCATAGTTGGGGTCTCGTATCAGATTCTTAGCATCTTAGGCTGAACAAGTACGACCCATAGATATGAGTCGTTGCTTCAACTATGACTTGTATGTTCCTCTCGTAGTCTTGGCCTTTAATTTTTGGTCTAACATCTTAGCTCTATGATTCTTGCTACTAGTCTATCTATACAAGTCGTAGTGATACTTATGACTCGTATGATAGCCTTATCGGGGTGACTTCCACTTAGCAAATTTCTAAATTTTGGTCTTTGATTCTTGCTATGACACCACCTTATGACTCGTAGGTTGAGCTATAACTCAGCGGTGGGCTTGTAAGACCTACACTTCAGCAAAATCTGCAACTTTTCTTCAAAATCATGCCACCTAACTTCTCTACAATATTAACACAAAAACACATCAAAACAATAAAACATCGATTTAAGAACTCACAAAATTCCTTGTTTCAGGCACCAAATGTGTTGTATTTTGACAGCACTTCAGCACCCTCAACTTAGAATTGTTGCTTGTCCTGAAACGACGACTCAATCTATTTAGACAAAGATAAATACATAGAAGGTATACTAATGGCATATATATCAACTCCTCTGATCTAGATACCTAACTTTTATTTTCAAAATAGGGTTGCAAAGTCATTGAACAAACAAGAACATAATGAGATACCTGGCAATCCAACTATGAAAAGCTCAGGAGCATCAACCGTCCATAATTGTTGGTATGGTCGTATGCTACTCAAGTAGTGCAAATGCCCTCACTGGAAAGAAGTCCCTTATACTCACTCAAAAGCAATTAGAATACAGGGACTGAGGAAGCATTCTCACTCTCGCAACTAAAATTCAATACATGCTGACTGACACGATAAGATTTCCTCTATACTCATCTTCTAGATTGGCGATAAAGTGGAGTTGAATCACTTAGGACTTATAGGCTTGTAACATAGGCCCAGGGAAATTTGGTATGGTATTTTGGACAAATAGTGACTAAGCGCTATCCCTAAACCATGCTTACCAACACTTTTTGCATTCATAATCCAACCTTTTTTAATCATTCCACCCTTATTCTCCTATTTTCAACTTTTCTCGAGTGCTTTTATACTCTTTTTCAGCTGTTCCTGGATTTCAAAATTGTTTTTGTTACTTTTTATCAATTCAAGGAACTTTTCTTTTCTCTTTTTTCACTCGGTTCATGCTTTTTCATTTCTTTCTTGATTTCCCAACTAACCCTATTATTATTACTTTACCACAATAAGGGCCACCCTCAACTTAGGTTTTTAGCCTGAGGTGAAGTGCACAATATCTATGCCTCAAACTAGGGCCACCAACTGTAGCCACCGTCAACTTAGGCCTTTGGCCTCAATCATGGTTCACACGTTTAAGGATAGACTAGGGCCAATATCAAGGTATTTAATCAAACAAGGTTAAGCTAACAAGGTACAAGAAAGAATATGTACATGATAAGCTCAAAAGTTTTAAACAAGGGATTCACTCACTCATCTGGTGGGTCATTTAGGCTAAAATTGGGTTCACTCAAAGAACAAAGGCCTAAAATCCTTTCCATATCCACCACCTCACCAAAACAACTTTAGAGAAACCAGGCAAGTTCTAAGTCCATACAGGATGCATGAATGTAGCAAAATAAGCTCACAACACATATGGCAATTGCATCCACAATCAAGTATAGACTCATAGGTCATGCTTTCAGTCTAAGTTTACCTTCTCAATATCAGAACAAACATTGCCAAATACTCAAAAATATATGAATACATCAATAATCACAACCTCAAAACTTTTGAGAGTACCCAATTTTTAATCAAAACATTAAAAACAAATCTAGAAATTATGTATATGCCAATAGGTAACACTACTATGAATTTACCCATTATCTACACTACCTAAACATGCTGGTTCAATAGACAAGAAAATATTGACAAGGAAAAGGAAGCACGACAAGAAAATCTTGGGATAAAAAATAGGTGAAGTTATGGACTTGAGGCTACTCAGACTTTACCTTAATCCATAACTTTCCACACCCTACCAAAATAGGATAATTTGTCCTCAAAGTGAAGACAAGAACAAAAACAAAAAGCAATAACAAATAAATACATGCATACATCCATTAAAAGCCAAAAATTAACATCCAAAGTAAAGTAAAAATTAACATCCAACATAAGAATATTTAAACACAAACGAAAACCAACATAATAAAAAATGATTGTCTAAGAAGAGAACAAAGTATCCAACATGACAAAATGAGAACTAGGGTTAAAAGAAGTTAAACATGATAGTGCTCCAACATCAGTCTCGGGCTGATCTGCAGGGTACTGGGGTTACCTCTCCTCTGTAGTTGTACTGGAAGTACCCTCTCCAGGTGGGGTGTGTTATGCTCGCTCTCACTGAATAGCCACCAACAAAAGCGACTCCTGTACTACCTCCTCAAGTATAGGCTCCTCCTCTTATATTGGTTTCTTCAGGGTCAATTCTAGGTCATCACTCTGCTTAAGGGCCTCTTCCCATGGGTTTTCGGATGGTCGGTGAGCCAATAAAATTCCTCATCATCTACTGGTGCTACCTTTGGGGATAGAGCAGGGGCTGCCGACAACTGGAATTAATCAGCCTTGAACTTGGCCAACTCCTCAGTAACTGCGTTCCCGTCGCAGGCCTAGCTCTCTCAAGCCTCTTGTGGACTCCAGTCTCAAATGCATCGACCCAGGCATCCACCGCTCAAACTCTCTCATCAACTAAATATCAGGCAAATGCCCTAGTCCTCTCCTCAGAGTGCCAAATAGTCTAATCAATCAATCGTCGGATCCGTGCGGATAACTCCCATAGCCTGCCCTCTGCTACAGCCATCCTACATAATAAAGCCTAAAATGCAATAGCGGAGAAAAGAGGGTCAACCTATAAAGAAGATGATGCTAGTAGTGGTGTACTAGATGATGGTGTACACTTAATCTCAACCACTGGTGTAGGCTCTGTGGTAGTTGGAATAGTGTCAGCAGTAGCTAGAGGTGAAACTGGAGTTTGATGCCCCATTGGGAATGGCTCTAGGATAGCTGGCGAAATAGCTCTCTATAATCCTATTGGGTTTTCATCAGCCTTGATTAGGATAGGGTCAATCATACGCAAAGCCTCTACATGAAGGTCCAAGTGCATAGAAATCTGCACACCAACTTCGTTGAATAATTTATGATTCAAAATGGGGAATGGAAGTGCTTGCTGAGTGCGGACCACTGATTCGTGGATCTGTTCTGCCATAATGCTAGCCTAATCAATTTCATACCCTACCAAGATTCTTGCTAACAACATGGCTCTCTCTAATGTGATCACATTATCCATGAATATAGGTCTAATGTGCCATCGGGTAATCGACTACCGAAAATTTTCCCTAAATGAAAGATGGGCCTTCGGGATCTATTAGGCATTATTTGTAACCTATATCGTCTTAACATTTTCCTCGCATATTTGACCTGCTATCCACCTTGATAACTCTATCCTCATCCCAACATCATTCTAATTAACTATGTTCCTCATGTCTACCATCCTTAATATTATATTCTATTGTGGAGTGTGGGGTTCTGTTATTAGGTCCGAATTGCACCCTTCGAATAATCTCTGGTGCGATGTCGACAACCTTACCCCTAACCATGAATTCACTTAATCTAGTGCATTAATGGGCTTCATGAGCCTTGGAAGGTTTCCATGTACAATCACATAGTAAGAGGCATAGAAATCTCAGACCAGGAGAGTGGCGTACTTTCCCAGCACTTGTGATAACCATCCTAACCCATGGCGGTCAATGTCAGCTTCTAAACTTAGAACACCTTTCAACCCTATGACTTTCAACCTTGCTACCTCATGAAACCTTCATACTGGCCTCCCTTGACTCTTAAGTTCCAGTCCCTTATCATAGATCTCTTTCACTCCAAGGACACACTATCTTGTGCTTTATGAGTCTGTGGAGGTGATGGTGTATGCAGAATCAGCTGGTTGTGGAGGAGTGCTCTCTTCTGGATGATCCTAAGACACTTTAAGAGAATCAGAGTCAAAAGTGGAGTCATCATCATCTAACCCGTCTTCTTCACCGTAAGTGGAGTCATCATCATCTAACCCGTCTTCTTCACCGTCCTCATCAGACTGGGAGGAGCTATCCACTTCAATCGGTACTCTGATTGATTGTGATCCTGTTAAGAGCATGTTAGTCTCAGGGTCAGGATGCACAGTCATCTCTTCAATTGGTTGCTGATCCTCAGAGGACTCATCTCTTAGGAGATGATCAGAAACAAAGGCAGCACCCCTTTGACCTTTTGAAGACATTATCTCTAATAAATTATCAAACAAGTTAAAGCATGAGTCCCATGATGTTTTGTTTCAATCAAATAAGTAACAAATGAAACAATCAAACAAGAACATTAAGATAACATAAGTAAAAACAAAATGAACCAGGTTCAGGGCTACAAATATGAGGTGTCAGTACGATTTGTAGGACAACCTATGAGTCGGATATTAGCCTCGTAACAAGATAGCTATGGGAAAGGTATTCTAGAAGCAGGTACAAATGTAGGAATGACTTGTAGTGTGCACTATGAGTCATAAGCTGGGTCCATACCTTATTTCAGAGGCATTTTGGGTGTTCAGATAAAGGCCACGAAACCATCACTATGACTCATAACAAGGGCTACGAGTCATCGGTGAGCCTCACATGGAGAATGCTAAGGCATCTTAGGTAACTAATGCCTGCTACAAAGATCCACTATGACTCATAGGGTACCTACGACTCGTAATGATGTCTCATAGTATAAAACATAAAGCACCCATGGTGCCTCCAACCTTTCCACGACGACCAACAACTAAGCAAAAAGCTTCAGAGTTTACACACACACAGATATAGGTAATACTAAAGAAACTTAAACACTCTTCATTCTCAATCATCTCAAAACAAAGCATGAAGTTTCCCCCATCTGGGAAAAGCACTTTTAATAGTAAAACCATCAACGTACATTAAAGGGGATACACATGTGTAGATTACACTAAGAGAAGTATAACACCCTTCCCCCAACCCAACAATTTCAACCCCACATAATTTTTGCAAGATAAAGACCCATAGAATACACAACAAAGCACATGGCCATAATGTCAAGTATCAAGGTCACCCAACAAAGGTAAAACTAAAGCTACAACCTATTGTAAGGACCTAGACAGTTATGCAACATTGTTTTCCTACTCCCACAATCACTATCACATGGTTATGATTATCATGATCATAAGGCATTCATTCAAACCTCCATAAGGAAAGACTATTTCAGAGATAAATTGAATTTAACCGCGAGAACTTACCAGATGAATATGTAAATGGATGATGAGAAGAAGAAAAACTACAAGAGTTCTTGATGAATAATTATCTTGCTAAGGAACTTTAGTGGGTGAAAGATGCCAAGATAAATGAAATAGTGAAAGGTAATTATAGGGGGAGTTAAAAAATTGAAAGGGAATGCATCATGGAAGGACAAGAAGAGCCAAAAGACGTTAGCCTCTTAATATTCAAAATGGTTCATCTTTTAAAATTCTGAAGATTAGCCTTACGAGACCCCGACTAAGAGTTGTGTGAAGTCATACGACTCGTAGGTAATGATCTCGTAGCAGAGCCAACACTTAGGAAAGTTCACAACTTTATACCTGAGCACTATGAACCTCACTTACGGCTCGTAGAGGACCCTACAAATCATAAGTTTGGCTCGTAGTGTGTGTCCCAGCTTCTAGTGCTCGTTGTTTCCCTCTACGAGGCATGACTATGAGTCATAACATTTGTGACGACCCATAGGCCTGCTCATAGAAGCTGTGTCTAAGCATAATTTTTTCCCTTGGTCAGTTCTTGGTTTGTTCATGCGTCATATTACCTAAAATACACCAAAATGCCAATCGATACAACTTGTTCAAAGAATCAACAATCACAACATAATATTAAATTACCTACTAACAAGTTAAGTGTGATAGAATGTATCAAAATAAAACCATACAAAAAGGTGCTTGGGCTGCGTCCCAAGAAGCGCCTTGTTTAACGTGGTGGCTCGACTTTGTCATCATGGATAATCAGACTTCTCCATGAGTTCCATCGCTACTTATTCTACTCTTCCTTTGTTCGTATTGCATTACATCTAGTTTCTCAGCAAGCTGCTCTATCCTATCACCAAGGCTTTGCATTGATATTTTGTTGTTCCACTTTGTAGTTACATTTAAGGACATCAAACATTATCGCCCTAAAAATGTTGAAGTAGGGGCCCCCAATCCTAGCTTCTTGAAGACTGCAGGGGGCATCAGATTAATCCTAGTACCTAGATCACATATACCCTTGCGAACTCCACATCTCCAATGGTTTAGGGTAATGGTGAAAGTGTATGGATCTTCTTTATTCTAGATAAAGGACCTCGTAGCAATGGCACTGCAATGCTGAAGCTCTTGGGAGAGCTCCTAACTCACAGTGCACATTTTCTTAACAAGGTCATTCATGTACCTCGTATACACGGGTGTCTTCTCCAATGCCTCAATGAGAAGGATATTGATGGAAAGTTATTTTAGCGTTGAGAGAAAGTGCTTTAACTTTCCTTCCTTCTCCCTCATTTTTATTCTTTGAGGGAAGGAAGGAGGATACCTTGGAATCAAATTCAACTTCTGTGGAACATCAATAGCTTTACTCATCCTATCCTTTCCACGAATATCTCCTACATCTACATCCTTGGCTACAACTACCTCTTCTCAAACATTATCCTCATCAACTGGCAGGGGAGGATTTTAATGGTACTCTTGCCACCCTTAGTAGTAACTGGCATGCACGACTCTTAATTCTTAGGATTCTAAAATGTGTTGATAGGCAGTGTACCCCTTTGATGCTACTTGAGTTGAGTCGACACTTGACCAAACGATTGTTCAAGCTATTTGATAGCTATGGAATGAGACTCAAATTTCTAATTAATATTGTAAATCTTAGATGTTATGCCCCTCAGTGTCTCATCCTGTATCTCAGTTTTCTTCAATAGGCGATGAAATATCTCCTTAATCCTCGAAATACTTGCACCTGTGTCGCAGTTATGTGGTGGCACATAGGGATAACTTCAAAAGCTATTTTTGCTACCCTAGTCTGCATCTCCCTCTGAGCCTTTGTTCCAGTCATAGTATTCTCCATGGTTGTCCCTGAATGCTCTCTCTCTATTGAAGTTCTGACCTTGATTTCCTTGACTTTGGCGCCAATAATCCTGATTAAAACCCTTAGGTGTTGGTCTTGAACCCCCCCCCTCTGATTAGCAATAAAACAAGTGCCCTCATCGTAATATCACTTATCATACATGGGTCAACGTGTAGGTTGATGACCCAATGCATTTACTCGCTCTTGGTTTTGCTTCATCATCACCTACATACCTATGCAAATTCGGTAAGCTCTTGCATAATTTCTTAACTTAGCTTTGCTTGCTCCGAACCAACACTGATAGAGCACAAACTTTTGGTAGATGCTCTGTCTCTCTACCCCCATGCACGATTAGTCTTGACCACCTTCTGCATCCTTCCTACCATCCTTGTGAATGGTTGATCTAAGAATATGCCCCCCATGATAATGTCAACACAAGACTGATTGTTCACATCAAGGGCATGGTAGAAGATCTCCACCAAGGCATCATCAACTATCTTGTGGTCTAGGACACTCCTCAAGCATTTGGTGAACCACTCCAAAGTAGTATTGACCAAATCACTAGGAAGTTGCTCGAAGTTGTTGATCTGGTCTTTCAACTTGAGCTCCTTCAATCTAGGGAAGTACCTCTCCAAACCTTCTGCAAATGTGCCCAACTAGTGATCAAACTCTATGGGAAATTAGATAGCTATAACGTTATATTGCCAGTAAGAGACAATGGAAACACACTAACTCTAAGAACATCCATAGATAGATTTTGTGTTCCCATTGCACTATTGTAGATGAATGTAACATTGTGTAGATAGCTATAAGTATCCTCCAATGGTGAGCCCACAAATATCCCATGATTTTGTATCATCTGAAGCAACCAACTCGAGACTACGAACTTTGGGTTAGCCAGTAATGGTGGCAACATAATTGCTCTAGTCACCTCCAGAGCCATAGAATTCAGCTTGTATGGATTCCACTGATAAACATTGGCATTAAAATCATGTGGATATGGAGAAATGTCCTCGAAAGGAGCTAGGTTCTTGTGATCAAAATTCTCATTCTCATTCCTATTCATAGCTGCATTGGTTGCATTGTTGGCGTTGTCTTGGGCCATTCTCCTCTAGATTTTATGGATCTCTGGGTCAAATGGAGTCAAGGGTTAGCCTCAACTTTATATATTGGGCATACACTAGACTTATACAATGCAAATAAAATAAACGCAACAAAAAACGTAAAATGTGTGAAATAAGGATTCACCTAAATCACTATGAATTAACTAACTCTGGCCATATTCTCTAGCAATGGAATCAAAATCATGATGTCGCTAAAGTTACACTTTCTTTTTGAGGATAAATTGGTCATTGTCAAGGAATAGAATCTAACCAAGGTTAGGGTTGAACCCAAGGGAATATGCAGAATCAAAAGAATTCAGTTACTGCAACTTGAGTAGTTAATCGGCTTACATCACTAGAGGGGGGGTTTAAAAAATCAACGGAAAAATAAACCTAATTAAAACAAGAGTGAAGTCAATATGGAGAGAAACTAAGGTATTGTGTTCCCTATGATTTCCTAACTTAGTATCATCGGATAACCTAATTCTTTTGTAGTGTGTAGCATGCAGGATGGTAAGTTAAATTCACCAAACCCTTTTATCAAAGGCGAGATGCAAATTTCACTGTGTGACTTAGCCCATCTCCATAGTGTGCATTACTAATCATTACCTATTAGTCCCAGTACAACCTCCCCTTGTCCCAGTTCGATTGATCAGATGAGAATACGTCAATCGAATCCTGTTAATTAATTTCTTTTCCAATTTATTGCTACCTTGCTCAAGTACGTAACACTAAGTGGGTTCTAATGTTGGCCACCACTAGAAAACATGCAAAATGAAGAGAGTTAATTAATACATACATGCACACTTTTCATAAATAATGAATTATCCGATTTTATCTTGTTAGTTCTTCCTGGTCCCTAGAACCCTAGTTATGGAATCTGCGACTCATAATTTGTGTGATGTAAGGCATATGAATTGAAATAACATAACAGAGAACTTACATAATTGATTTAAGAACAAGAAAATTCAACTTCAAGAGAATCATAAGATCAAAGGTGAAATCAAAGTACAAGTGTTCTCAATACTCTTGAATATAATCTCACCATTTTCACTCTCTACTTATTGAGTTTTCTGTGTACTATGCGGAAAAGTTATAAAAAATAACCTAAAACCCTAATTATAATATTTAAAATACATGTCCTAAATATAGTAAGAGAACTGGGTTGGCATGCCTTGTGAAGAGGTTTACGGGTTGTATTGCATTCCATGGTCCATAACCGGGGTCTGGTAGAGTACTGCTAGAATTCTGGAATTCAAGTCAATGACACCCCTTCTACGACCCGTAAACTGTTTTGCGACTAGTTGGGGGATTTCGTCTGATGAATCTTCATAAAAACCTCATCTTTGATCCTCTGGGCACGAACTATGTTCTATTACCATAAATCATTCCACGACCTATCTGCACGTTCACAGAATCAACTTTAGAAAATCAGCCTCTCACTGGAACTATCAATGAAACCACTTCACGACCCATAAAGTGTTTCATACTATATCAAAAACTAGTAACTCTTGTATTTCTTCCCAAAATCAAGGCCAACCATAGAATCCTGCAAACATGAAACAAAACCACATAAAACCAACTAACATCGCATTGAAAACACACTAAATTCCAAATTTTGAGCATCAAAAGTGTTATATTATGAGAGCACATCAGTTGTGGAAACATGGTTCAAACATAATTTTATCAAACTAAGGGGATTCAGGACTTAGGACACAAGCTGTGTGAAAGAGTAGATAAGGAATCACCATCATCCAACTACAACAATCAAACGAAAGGAAGAGTTCGTGGGACGCACTCTATGGGTTGTAGGGACTTGGGAAGGACACCCACTTGCAATCAACATCACATAACAACCTATAAGGGATATGGATTAAAGGGTGATCACCATAGACACATGTCACGACCCAGTTCTGGTCATAATGGTGCCTGCTAGGTCTCACCTGCAGGCAAGCCAAGAACCCAACCTAATTTTACCTATTCTATCATCTAGTCAAGTCCGAACGACATAATAATAGCACAACTACAATAGAAATTGACCTAGAACTTAGAAATCAGTTCTACATAATCACAATAAGTGAATGGGTACATAGCCAACAATATAATGTTAACACATATACATATACAACCCGAGAATGCCTAAAAAATACATAGTCTACTGTACATGGCCAGAGTTCGATAACAAAAGATGGCCATCAAAAGGAAGCAGACTGTGACAAATTATAACTTTGCATTCTCACCAAAAGAAGCCTCCTCGCTCCTAAAATCCCACTAAGAATCAACGTCCTTGATTGGCACATGGGTCTGCACCATGGGAAGATGTAGAAATAGGGGTGAGTAGTAGAAAAATGCACCCAGTAAGCATTATTAGTCGACTGAGTCGAATAAATGCATAAGGAGGATTAAATATATCTAAAAGTAGTAAACTCATCAAAGCACCCTGGAATATCAGTTGAACCAAACACGACAATATGAAACGTACCATCTGACAGAACTAGCTGAACCCATCTCGTAATAGCTACCAAAACAAAAGCATGGTAATTTCCATGGGTGCAAGACCCTATGATCTATTCCTTTACAATACCTAGGCCCCCATAACCCAGGACGTACAGCCACGCACAAAATAACAAACAAAAGTTCATCGGAACCCCCTGAGAACCATCACAGAGCCCCACACTCCATATCATAACGTGAAGGGTCAGCTGTACATTGGTGTAAGTACCTAGTTTCTAAGCTTTAATGCCCCCCATAAGCTTATAGGGTGAAACGCTCTAAAAATATGCTTTGGAATGCCCATAATCGTAGTTTCCATTTATCTCAAAACTCGTGCATGATATCAAAAAATTGACTTTATATTCTTGATCGGGGAGGGGAGGGCAAAATTGAGTAGTGAATGGCTATTACCCAGATTTTAGAGTACCCATAGCAAAAAATAATTTTTGCTAATTTTTTATTTCTAGAGAGCACACGTTCCCTTTCTGCGATGTGCCTGGGGCACGGAGCAATATAATTTCTTCCTTCGCATTAAGTCCGCATCGCAGAATAAATATGGACGAATACAACATTTTCCTTAGTTTTTTTATGAACCTAAGGTCATTGGGGTCGTAGCCCCATGCCCACTAAAATGTGAAATCACTCATACTTAGCAATTTTTCAACTCTTTATCTCAAAAAACTCTCTCAAACTCCTTTATGACTCTATCAATTCTCTCATTCAAATCTAAGGATCCACAACTCAACTTTGAAACTCAAGGATTCATTTCAAGCTCTAAGACTACATCAAGTTCACCTCAAGGAATTTAAGGCTTAAGGTATGTGGGTTTCATCCGTTGGGTCCCTTTCACCCATGGATCCCAATCTTCCCTTTTCATGAAAATTGCATGTTTTCAAGTTTTATTACCTATGGGTATCTTTTATTATAAATTATGAGGATAAATTATGTTGGGATTTTATAAAATATTAATTGATTATGCATGGCTATCTAGTTCAAGTGTGTACCATGAATTAATTTTTTCTATTCAAACTATGCTTCTTTCAGCTATGAAATTATGAATTATCATGTGTCTTTGTATTGGATTTCAAGGTACCCAATATAGAGAATTTTACTACATATTAGTGAATTGAATTGCATTAATTTTACTCATCTTATTTCACTCCTAAATTGCATGATTTTGAACATGTATCATGGACCCATCATGTGTTTGATAAAATGCCAAGTTAAGTATTCTCAAGTTATTGATGATCTATTTCATTATTAACAAAAGTGACTATATGATTATTAAGGGCTTTCTAGTTTGTATTGAATTCATGAAAAGCATCCATGATTTTACATGTATCAAGTTAAGCACAACTCCAAGATTTTTACCTTTTGTGAGCTATTCATGTAAAGCAAGGGTTATTGTATGATTATGATCTGCTCTCATGTTCAAGTTAGGCTCACTACTAGAGGTCAAGAATGTTTCAAGAGCTACTCATGTCATATTTCCATGTTTCTTACAAGTTATATAAGTTATGATCATTTCAAGTATTCTGTGGGATTTAACTTAGCACCGATTGAGGCTTAAGATAGGAGCTCAACTCAAGGGGTCATTATATAGAGCCTTTAGTCTCTAAACTATGTGCCACCATAGGATTATGATTATTACCCTTGTTATACTAGTGGATATATCTAGTCATGTTATTATGTTTGGTTTTCCTTGTTAAGTAGACCACACCTAGCTAGGGGGTGTCATGCCATTCTACCTGACCGAGGGGGTGTCATGCCTTGGATTCCAAGTTGTAGCTACTTGGTGTATGTTAGTTGAGGTCACTTCCCACATAAGTATGCTATATATATTTTGTAAGATGAATGATTTACAAGTATGTTCTATTATGAGCATTGATCATGCATGGCATATTGAAATTATGTATCCATTATTATGATTATGCATTTTGACTCTATTGTCTTATGTCTTGTTGCATTGCATCTCATATACTTAGTACATTCAAAAGTACTAATGCATACTCTTTGCCTACATGATATTACCATGTAGGGACCAGAGCACCTTTTGATCATCTTCCACATGGCTTGTTCGGTACTTCGGAGATAAGCATTGGTGAGTCTCAAGTCCGAGGACACTAACTACATTACTCTTACTTCATTATGTTGAACACTTGTTACTATAAGGATGATCCTGGAAAGTATCTTGGCCCCCGCCCCATTCCAAGTTAGAGGTGTTGTTGGATATTATGTTGTACTTAATCTATGACTTGACTCTTTATGCTTTTATGAATATCAAAACTTCCCTTAGTCCCACTTTCCTTTTTATTATATATCTTGTTGTTGTTTATTTTTCTTCTACAACCAAGGATGTGTGATTGATATTCTAAGAGGCTTGTTTGGGGTCCCTTTGGGCTCTCATTCGCGGTGTCACATCTAATTCTTAGGCTTGGGTTCTGATAAACTTTGTATCACATAACTAGTATGTGAATAGTCCCTTAAAATACAACACACCACATCGATTACAGTCTTATTCATAGTTGTGAAGCACGCCACAACTATGAATGGGAGGCTTTGAGGCCTTTTAGGAAATGTTTCACTTCTTCATGGTCTGTATCATGATTTAGGTGTAACTATAAGGCTTTTAACCTAATGAATGCTCTTGTTTCCTTCCAGATCATGTCGATTCCAAGGGGAAGACTAAGAAGAGCCCATATACCCAAGGAGTAATCAGCCTCTCCCGCTCCTCAAGCTCCTCAAGAAGGAGTAGCCCAAGAAGAGTTCTGAGATGTTATCCCAATGTTTTCCCATGCTATGACCAATGATATACTACCACTCCAACCTCTAGGATGAGGGATTTCACAATAATGAATCCATAGGAGTTCCATGGATCCAAGTTGAAAAAGGATCCTGAAGAGTTCATCGATGAGGTGTGTAAATGCTATCTATCATGGGGGTCAATTAGGAAGAGAAAGTGGAGTTAGTGGCCCACCAACTCAAAGGTGTGGCCCAAATTTGGTTCACACAATGGAGATTGGAGAGGAGAGATGATGATGCTATTCCTTGGGAGGAGTTCAATACCGTATTCCTCAACTGGTTCTTTCCTTTCAAACTAAGGGAGACTAAGATGATGGATTTTATTAACCTTAAGAAAGGTTCCATGAATGTGAGGGAGTATGCCCGAATGTTCAACAAGGTTTTTAACTATGCTCCACAATTGGTTTCTGAACCTATATCAAGGATGAACAAATTTGTGTCAAGAGTGTCTGAATTGGTCAATGAGGAGTCTCGTACCGCCTATGCTAGTAGGTGATATAGATTTATCTTCGCTCATGACATATGCCGAGCAACTAGAGGGGAAAATCTTAGAAAAAGAAGAAGTGGTGAGTCCAAGAAGGTTCGTTTTGAAGGTGGTTTCCAAGGTTCCATGGGTGGCTAGTTTCCTTAAGGCCACAAGTTACAAGGCCAAAGGTCTTAAAATGCCTCCTAGTAAGAGATTTTCCAATGCTAGGGTTCCCACGATTCCAAGGTGGTAATTGAGGAATGACAACTCCTAGATGCCCAAGGTATGAAAAGAACCATAGTGGCCCATGCTTGAGAAATTCCAATCCTTACTTTTGTTGTGGTGAAGAGGGTCACAAGATTATTTATTGTCCTCATGCTCAAAAAAAGGTAGAGATGGTCATCCACAACGCAAAGGTGCTAATGCGGGTACAAAGGAAAAAGGAGGCTAGCAAGTGGCTACTCCAAGGCAAAATAAATTTTATGTTCTTTGAGAAGGAAAAAGGTGGATGAGGTGCTCGATGTCATCATCAGTATGTTAAAGGTTTTTTTTGATGTGTGTACATTGATAGATCTAGGTGCCACTTTTTCTTTCATTACTCTATTTATTACCAAAAAGCTTCGTGTGAGTCCCGAATTGTTGTGTGAACTATATGAAGTGTCTACCCTTGTTGGTGAGTCCATTATTACTAAAAGAGTCTATAGAAATTGTTTCGTGTTTATATTGCATAAAGTGCTTCCTTGTGATTTTGTTGAATTAGACATGGTGGATTTTGATGTCATTCTTGGGATGGATTACTTGCATTCATATTATTCTTCTATTCATTGTAGAACCCATAGCGTTACATTTCAATTTCCTAATGAGCCCGTCCTTGAGTGGGAAATTCGTGATGTAGTGGTCAAGGGTAGATTCATTTCTTGTCTTAAGGCCCAAAAGTTGATTTCTCAGGGTTGCCTTTATCATCTTGTGAGGGTTAGGGATGTTGCATCCAAAGTCCTTCCTATTGAGTCTATTCCGGTGATTAATGAGTTTCCTGATGTCTTTCCTAATGAGCTTCCCGGTGTTCCTCCCGAAAGGAAAATAGACTTTGTTATAGATCTCCTTCCCGATACTCAAACCATTTCCATTCCCCATTACCATATTGCCTTGATGGAATTGAAGTAATTGAAGGATCAATTGATGGATTTGTTGGAAAAGGGTTTCATAAGGCCTAGCAAGTCACCTTGGGGGGACACCGGTATTATTTGTGAAGAAATGAATGGTTTTCTTAGAATGTGAATCGATTACCAGCAACTTAATTGGGTTAGCATAAAGAACAAGTATCCTCTACAAAGTATTAATGACCTTTTTGATCAACAACAAGGGGCTAGTCACTTTTCTAAGATTGATCTTTAGTATGGATACCACCAAGTGATCTTAAGGGAGTGTGATATTCCCAAGATAGCTTTTCAAACTAGTTTTGGGCACTTTGAGTTTGTGGTTATTTCCTTCGGGTTGAATAATGCACCGACTATGTTTATGGATCTCAGGAATATGTTCTTTAAACCCTACCTTGACATATTTGTGGTGGCCTTTATTGATGATATATTGATTTAATCCTAGAGTGAGGAAGATCATGTGAATCATTTGAGGGTGGTGTTGCAAATCTTGAGAGAGGAAAGGTTGTATGCTAAATATGAGAAATGTGAATTTTGGTTGAAATAGAATGTTTTTCTAGGGCATGTGGTGTCGGGTGATGGCATTAAAGTGGATCCTTAGAAGAAGGAGGTGATTAGAAATTTGCCTAGACACTATTGGATATTAGCAGTTTCTTAGGTTGGACGGGTTATTGCTGGAGGATTTTGAATGGCTTTTCTTGTATTGCTTCTCTTATGATTAAGTTGACCCAAAAAAAGGAAAAATTTGTGTGGACCGATGAATATGAAAAGAGTTTCCAGATCTTGAAAGATAAGTTTGTCTCTGCTCCTATCTTGGCTGTATCAGAAGGGTTGGAATAGTTTATGGTATATTCTGATGTCTCAAGAATTGGTTTGGAGCTTGTTTTTATGCAAAAATACAAGGTGATAGCATATGCCTTTAGATAACTTAAGGTGAATAAGAAGAATTATCACACCCATGATCTTGAATTAGCGGACAAGAGTCTCCAATATGTGTTCACCCAAAAAGATCTTAACTTGAGACAAAGAAGGTGGTTAGAGCTCTTTAAAGATTAGGATATGAGTGTGCATTATCACCCCGGCAACACTAATATTGTGGCCGGTGCTCTAAGTAGAATGTCTATGTGTAGTCTAGCTCATGTTGATGACTATGGAAAAGAGGTGGCTAGAGCAGTTCACCAGTTGGCTAGATTGGGGATTAGGTTGGATGAGGTTGAAAATGGTGGTGTAGTGGTTGTTGATGGTTCTAAATCTTCTTTGATTGAGAGGTAAAGTCAAAACAAGATCCTGACGCTGAGTTGTTAGGGTTGAAGGCCTTGGTGAAAGATAGTAAATTGGAGGTTTACTCCCAAGAGGGAGATGGTGCCCTTAGGTACCAACGTAGGGTGTGTATGCCTAATGTTGATGACTTAAGGGAGTTGATCTTCAAGGAGGCCCATAATTCATCCTATTCAATTCACTCCAATTCTACAAAAATGTTAGAGACTTGAGAGAGGTGTATTGGTGGAGTGGTATGAAGAGAGATATTGCCAAATTTATATCCAGGTGTCATAATTGCCAACATGTTAAAGTCAAACATCAAAGTTTGGTTGGCCTAGCCCAAGACATTGAGATTCCTACTTGGAAATGCAAAAAGATCAACATGGATTTTATGGTTGGGTTTCCTAAGACTAGTAAACACTTTGACTCTATTTGGGTTGTTGGGATAGAATGACAAAGTTGGCTCACAATCAACTGGTCAAAACCACTTATGGTGCTGAAGATTATGCCAAGATGTTTATACATAAGTTGGTTAGATTGCATGGGGTTCCCTTGTCCATCATTTTGGTTCGTGGTGCTCAATTCACTTATTAATTTTTGAGGTCCTTCCAAAGAGGTCTTGGTACCAAGGTTAATCTTAGCAAGACTTTTAATCCTAAAATGAATTGTCAAGCCGAGAGGACTATCCAAACTCTTGAGGATATTCTTAGAGCTTGTGTTTTGGAGTTTAAGGGTAGTTGGGATGAACATCTTCCACTAATTAAGTTTGCTTACCACAACAGCTACCACTCAAGCATTGGTACGGCTCCCTTTGAAGCTTTATATGGTAGGCATTGTAGGTCCTCAGTTGGGTCGTTTGAAGTGGGGGAGATGGCTTTGCTAGGTTCGGATTTGGTCATGGAGGCCTTGAAGAAGGTGAGGTTGATAAAGAAGAGATGGAAAACATCCCAAAGTAGACAAAAGTCCTACTCCGATGAGAGGAGAATAGATCTTGAGTTTAAGGTTGGTGATTGGGTTTACTTGAAAGTCTCACCCATGTAGTGTATGGTCTAACTTGGCAAGAAAGGTTTGTGGGTCCTTCTAAATCTTTGAGGAGAGTGGGTAAGGTTTCATATGAGTTGGAGTTGCCTATGGAGATGACTATTGTTCATTTCATCTTTCATGTGTCCATGTTGAGAAAGTGTGTGGGTGACCCAAGTGCTAAAGTTCCCTTGGGGTGTTGTAGAAGATAATTTGACCTATGAGGAGGTCCCAATGGAGATTTTGGATAGACAAGTGAAGAGAATAACAAACAAAGAGGAAGCTTCAGTGAAGGTCCTTTGGAGGAACCAACAAGTTTAAAGGGCCACATGGGAAGCCGAGAAGGACTTGAGAAAGCAATTACTATATCTCTTCCACTGTACTCAAGCTGAAGGTACTAATTTAAGTCCCCTATATAATTTCAATCCTTAGTTTAAAGCACTTATGTCATTTTGCATGCATTCACGTTCATGGTATCAAGTTTATGGTAATTTTTGACATTTATGTTGAGATTTGTGGATATGATATTTAAATATATATGTTGCATTCATGTCGGGCTAAAATTTTCATGATTACTTCTCTTATGCATGTTTCTTTGACATTCGGGGATCAATGTTTCCAAGGGAGAGAAATTGAAACGCTCCAAAAATGTGCTTCGGAATGCCCATAATCATAATTTCCATATATCTAAAAATATGTGCATAATATCGAAAATCCAATTTCATATTCTCAAATAGGGGAAAAATTGAGTGAGAAATGGGTATAACCTGGATTTTAGAGAAACCGTAGCAAAAAATAATTTTTCATAATCTTTTATTTCCTGAGAGCATCCGCGCCCTGGCCGCGACGTGCCAGGGGCGTAGAGCAGTATAATTTCTCCTTCGTGTTTGGTCCACATCGCGAACTGGGCATAGACCAGTATAACATTTTCCTTAGTTTTTCTTGTGCACCCTAAGGCATTGGGGTCATAGCCTCATGCCCACTAAAACGTGAAATCACCCATACTTAGCCATTTTTCGACTCTTTATCTCACGAAACCCTCTCTCAATCCCCTCTAAGAATCTATCAATTCTCTCATTCAAATCTAAGAATCTCAAGCTCAACTTTGGGACTCAAGGATTCATTTCAAGTTCTAAGACTACTTCAACTTCACCTCAAAGAATTCAAGGCTTAAGGTATGTGAGTTTCATCCGTTGGGTCCCTTTCAACCATGGAGCCCAACCTTCCCTTTTTGTGAAAATTGCATGTTTTCAAGTTGTATAACCTATGTGTATCTTTTATTATTAATTATGACCATAAATTATGTTGGGGTTTGATGAAATATTGATTGATTATACATGACTATCTATTTTAAGCTTATACCATGAATTGCTTTTGTCTAGTGAAACTATGCATATTTTGAGCTATGAAATTATGAATTATCATGAGTCTTTGTAATGGATTTCAAGGTATCCAACACAGTGGGTTATACTACATGTTGGTGGGTTAATTTGCATTAAATTAACTCATCTTATTTCACTTATGAATTGCATGATTTTGAACAAGTATCATGAACCCACCATGTGTTTGATAATTGCATGATCTATTTTAAGATTTACAAGTTAAATGACTATATGATGATTAAGGGCTTTCAAGTATGTATTGAATTCATGAAAAGCATCTATGATTTTACAAGTATCAAGTTAAGCCCTATTCCATGAATTTTACCTCTTGTGAGCCATTCATGTAAAGCAAGGGTTCTTGTATGATCATGATCTGCTCTCATGTTCAAGTTAGGCTCACAACTAGAGTTCAAGCATGTTTCAAGAGCTACTTATGTCATGTTTCCATGTTTCTTACATGTTATATAAGTTATGATTATTTCAAGTATTCTGTGGGATTTGACTTAGCACTGATTGAGGCTTAACATGGGGGCTCGACTCAAGGGGTTCTTATATAAAGTCTTTAGCCTTTAAACTATGTGTCACCATAGGATTATGATTATTACCCTTGCTATACTAGTGGGTCCATATAGTCATGTTACCATAATTGGTTTGCCTTGGCAAGTAGACCACACCTAGCAGGGGGTGTCATGTCTTTCAACCTGACCAAGGGGGTGTCATGCCTTGGATTGCAAGTCATAGCTACTTGTTCTATGTCAGTCAAGGTCACTTCACACATATGTATGCTATATATTTTGAGCAGGATGAATGATTTACATGCATGTTTTATTATGAGCGTTGATCATGCATGCCATATAGAAAATATGTACCATTATTATAATTATGCATTTTGACTCTATTGTCTTATGTCTTGTTGCGTTGCATCACAAATACTTATTCAAATGTACTAATGCATATTCTATGCCTACATGATGTTACCATGTAGGGACCAGAGCACCTTTTGATCATCCTCCACATGGCTAGTTTGGTACTTCAGAGATAAGCATTGGTGAGTCCTCAAGTCTGAGGACACTATCTACATTACTCTTATTATTTTGAGGATTCATTATGTTGAACACTTGTTACTATGAGGGTGAACCTGGAAAGTGTCTTGGCCCCCGCTCCAATCTAAGTTAGAGGTGTTGTTGGATATTATGATGTACTTATGCTTTGAGCTTGACTTTTTATGCTTTTATGAATATGAAGACTTCTCTTAGTCCCACTTCACTTTTTATTATATCTCCTATTGTTGTTTATTTTGCTTCCGCGACGAAGGACGTACGATTGATATGCTAAGACGCTTGTCTGGGGTCCCCTCGATTTTTCATTCACCATGTCATGTGTAGGCCCTAGGTTTGGGTCGTGACGTATACCCACACACAATCAAGGTGTGAAAAGGTGAGTGGATCAATGTGTAAACTATCGTGCCCTCGGCCCCTAATAATCACAATAGTAACCGAGTCCTTGATCCATTCATAAATGGTATCATACAGGGACTCGAACCACTAATATCGCCTGTGTACTCTAACCCCTAGATCTTCTGACTTGGCTTCTGGTTGGGCAGTCAGCCAAGGCCAAGTGGTCTAACTATAAATATAATGGTAGGACATATCTCCCTTGGAGAAAGAATCCCCTTATCATAATCAGCAATGTTTCAACATCAGAAATGCTAGTCATGGGGCCTAGCCCACAGAATATTAGCAGGGTTCTCGACCCAAAACTTAGCAAACATTTGGTCCTCAGATTCGGCTTTTATTCCTGTCCCTAAAGTCGCGGCCACTAGGACTCGGACCACTGGTAATGTCCAAAATATACTTCTCAAAGAAATATAAATTGTCGTTTGCAATATATTTTCCCAACTTGTGAGTCGGGGTCGACCCCACAAGGAATATGGAACAATATTGCCAATAGTGAAAGTTTAACTTGATAATCTATCAAGACCCAATTTAGGATTGTAACCGGTGCTAAGGGGGAAAATTCCAAAGCAAGCCTTCCAAGAATTCTGCAGAAAATTGAGCAAAGTTTCCTCTATTTTTAGGCCTATCAAAATTTAAATTGTCTAAGAAATTAGCAATACCACTAACAACATCTCTAAATCAAGCCATAACATCCATCAACAATTCAACCACCAAATAGTAATACCAATCCATCTCCAAATATGAGAATGTTGACAACGTGAGACAATACTCATGACTTTTATAAAGAGGATGACTATGGAGAAACTCTAAGAATTTAAAGAAACAACCATAACAAAAATAACTTTATTTCCCCATACGAACAAGAGCAAGGCTCACCATAGAATCAACTTTCTACCTCTAGTTAACAAATTCTCTCAACTACCACCTGTATTCTCTATAAAAAAAATATAGTGGGGAGTGAGACGCTAGCTTAGTGAGTAATAATGATAACCACAATTGTTTTAATAAAGGTCAAATTAGAAAATATGATAGTATCATAGTCAAAAGCATATAATAAATGCTACTTAAAAAACTCAATAGTCATATTCAATCTTCTTGTCTCATATAAGCAAATCAACTTAACCATTCTAATAAACTCAGTAAAACATGGTTATATCAAATCATATATATATTCTGGAGGTTTCCAAGAATGAATCATGTAATAAGTAATCGGTATGTCTATTTTCCTATAACTTTTATATTGGTAAATCCTTACTCGAGGAATATCAGTAAGGTATGCTAGTTCTACCTTCTCACTAGCGAGGGCTCTATCTGTAATCGGTAATACAAGGTTCACCAGGTCTAATGAACCTGTCGTTAGCTACGTGATTCATCAAGGTCTACTCCCATTAAAACTTTTCCTTATAAAACATATATACTTTTCAAAGTTCTACAAGACATTTCAATCTTATAGTCATATCATGTTAAACTTAATAAAAACACACGTAAATGTACTTATATCTCTAGTAAATGTCGAATCATTTCAATAACGATAATTATCTCAAGTATTAATATACTTTTCTTGTAAAATACAAATAACTATTTCGGTACCAAATCATCAAAAGGACTTGTCCCATATGCAAATTCAAATCATTCAGTAGCAATTCATTTATATATCATTTAAAAATCATGAAAACTTATAAAAACACAAATTAGATTAAGATTACTACTTGCAGTACTCATGTGGAAGTACCAAACTTGTCACTTCAAGCAATTCATAAAACTTCCTTCAGTCAATCTATATTCATATTGTGAAATCTCGCGTTCTTTATTTGTTTAAGCTAAATTCATACAAACTTTAGAAATTTTCATTCCTTTTTTTTTTTTTTTTTGCAAAAGAGAAAATCCTGGCCCTAGCTTCCTGGTTTCCCCTCTAATTTGCTTACTTGAATTTTTGATGTGATCTACACAACTTTCATAACTCTGAATTCATCAATTGTTCAAATTGATATTATTCATTCATCTAATTTAAAGAGAGTTCAGAGGATTATCCCCTCAAATTTCAATTTTTCCCTATTTCTTCTAACCCATGGAGGTTTCTTAACTTTCCTCCCCAATATTTATGGTTATATTATAAACTAATCAAATCTACAAACCAAATTTTGAAATTACCTTCTTTTTCTATTTTTTTTTCACTTCACTCGCGACTTAGTATCTCAATTACATTTTTCTTCTTCCGTTCTCCAGCAGCTCTGTATGCAAAAATTTTTTCCCATTCTTCAAATGGCTAAAAAGCCTTAGTCCCTAAATTTACTAAATTTTGACCCCTAATTCTTTCTTTTTACGTGTAAGTGGGCTAAGCCCAACTTTCTCTTTTCTTTAATTCTTTATTATTTATAAAAATTTTCTATTTCTTCTTTAAAGAGACAAATATGCCCTTAAAATCTTGGTTATAACATTCTCCCCATATTAAGAAATTCGGTCCCCAAATTTAAAGAAGTACGTACCTTTAGTCTGAAACAAATGGGTTATTTGACTCACATATCATTTTCGGACTCCCAAGTAGCTTCTTCAATGAAATGATTTCTCAATAAGACCTTTATGGATACACTTTTTTTGGATCGTAAACTTCTTGCTTACCTATTACTAATGGCAATTGGTTCCTCTGCATACGTTAGGTTCTGATCAATCTGTATAGTCGGTGGTTTAAGTAAATGAGAGGAGTCTGGTATGTATTTTCTTAACATAGAGACATTGTACACTAGATGAATGAAGGACATCTCATAAGGAAGTACCAAACAACATATCACTCCTCTTCGGTCAAGTAGCTCATATGGTCCTATATACCCGATCCAGTTTACCTGTTTTGCCGAATCACATTATTCCTTTCATAGAGGAGATCGTAAATAAAGAACTTTATCTCTAATTGTAAACACTAAATCTCATTTCCTTATATCCACACTTTTATCTGCTTTGAGCTATGAGCAACTTCTTTCTAAGTAATTGGACCCAGTCAATAAGTTTCCGAATTGAATCTAGTCCCAACATGTTAGACTCTCCAACTTCGGACCACTCTATATGAGAGCGACATTGCCTACCATACAAATCTTATCTGAATGCTAGACTAAAATCTATTATCGTAGATGAATTCAGCTAGCAACAAGTAGGCATCCCAAGTACCTCCCAAAAAGTGAATTCAATATCTCAACATATCTTTTATGATCTGCACAATATTCTCAGAATACTTGTCAGTCTATAGATAAAATACAGTAGTAAGATCTATTTATGTACTCAATATTTCTCGAAGAAACTTCTCACCACTGTGAAGTAAATAGCGATACTCTATCAAATATGATGGACAATGAATCCTATGGAGTCAAGTAATTTGTTATGCAATTTTCGCAAGTGTTTCTCTATTTTATCAAGTTTTGAATAGTAAAAAGTCTACTGACGTTGTAGACCAATCTACTAATATTTACATCAAGTCATAACCCCCAAAGGTTCATGGTAGCTCAATCATAAAATCAATAGTAACTCATTCTAGAATCTTAAATGGTAATAATTGTCATACAAATTGCTTGTACTTTAACATATTCATAGGACAACCAACTAGAAAGGAAGTTGGCGATATTTCTCTTTATATTTTTCGACAAATATAATTTCTTTAGGAAATGAATACCTTGGCTTACTGGGGATCCATAATATATTCAAAGTTATGGTTTGATGTAGTATAACCTCTCTCGTTGCTTCAATATTCAGTAAATATAATCGATCCCTTAGTCCAAAAGGAACATAATTGTCAACACTCATATTCTTGTCTTTACTCACTAGAGTCATATTTTAGTCTTCACACAATCTCTCATCCTCATATTAGGTCACCTTGATGCATTCTGCCAATAAAAGACTTGTCTGGAACATAAGCCAATAATGTCTCTAAGTCTCTTATTCTAGTTTGATACCAATATTCTCAAGTGTGCACATCTTATGTCAAAGTTTTAATTACCGGAATTGTTATGCCAAATATCTCATAAATTTGCTTTTCAATGCATTTGCCTTAATATTTTCCTTTTTCAGATAATGACAAATAATAGATTTACAATCATTAAGTAGCTTCATCTGGTGTTACAAATTGAATTATCAAATCTTTTTGTTGGAGCATAAGTACCAAATTC
The DNA here is from genome assembly GCA_011800125.2 of Solanum clarkiae. Classification (NCBI taxonomy): domain Eukaryota; kingdom Viridiplantae; phylum Streptophyta; class Magnoliopsida; order Solanales; family Solanaceae; genus Solanum; species Solanum clarkiae. Next base: position 138,598 of record JAABOM020101671.1, on the reverse strand, counting down.
TCATAGTCTATATAAATCTCATTAGTTTCATTGTATAAATAGATAGCTCATTTAAATCTCTATAACCAATACCCTTGAGATTATCTTCAAATTATGAATGGGATAGTTCTGCTCCTACTAATTTAGCTTCATCAAAAAATGTACAAGCTATTACAAGGTTATTTCATCCCCCTTTTTTTTAATTTATCCAAATTTTACCCTTAAGACATAACAAAGAACCAAGAATACTCCTGAATCTAACAATAACACTAGCAATGGGAAAGAGATAAATAATTATTGACCTTCTCTATGTCCTCTAATCTCATTTTTTTTCATACATAAAAATTTGGATTTTTTTATCCTCTTGTCTTCTTTAGGATCCACCTAATACAATTATCTAGATAATAAGCACGAACACCATCACTTGGTAAAGCTAATCCTTACACTCAGAGAACCCGACATAAAGTTGATAATTCCACAGTATTTGCAACACAATCCTCAATAACTAATCACATTCCTCTTAGTGATGGAAATATATCATATCAATAAACACTACTATATCCTTTCTTGAAATAACTTGAACTTCCTATTCATTAACTATATTCATGTAATTGGACTATCTGTTAGTTCCAAAAACATCATAAGAGCGAAGAATACATTTCTAAGTTCTTACGTTGTTTTATGAATATTATTTTCTCTTGTTTTTAAGATGATGATAACTACCCTGAAAATCGTCATTAAAATTGAAGGCTTCATTTGATTGATCAAATACATCATCTTTATTGTACAATAGATACTTATTACGTATGATTACCCTACTCAACTATTTGTGTTCAATGCACAATCTCAAGGACACACTCCTTTTTATCCACAAACATTATGCAATACCCCATGGTCCTCCCATAATGTCATTTTCAAAAAGTTCAACAATTATTTCTCTATCTCTCTCAACTCCACCAGTGTCCTAGGATATGGAGATATCGACATAGACTATATGTTATGTATTTTATGGATACCCAAGTTTATTTCTCTTTTAAGTGATAATAATGAAAGTCCAAAGAAACATATCAACCAAATCCTTTCACTAGTTGTACTTTTCAGAAGATCTCTTATGTCCTATACAACAGATAAGAGAATCCAACTATCTTTTTTATAATAAGCTGTTATAACGAATATAACCTTACTTATCCTTATAAATCTCCCTTCTTTTTTTTTTCAAACAGAATAGGTTAATAAGATATCTCGACAACTATATTCATTGGTAATTTAGGGCATTCTGAAAATTAATTAATTAATTAACCCATTTGTATAAGGTCATGTCAAAGTTAATCATACTATTCATGATATCCCTTCTTTTAATTTAAAACTAACAAATGTTACACATGATAAACAAACAAGTATCAATAAAACTGCAACATAAGTAGGATACTTCCATATATACTTATCCTTGAATTCTAACGTATTAACCTATATTAAATTTATTCTAGATGATTTTTTAGTTTTGGCTTTTTGTATAAATCCTTGGTTACACGCCTACCACATTCACAAAAAATATTGGCAAGTTCAGTTTCACAAATAAGTCAAAGTCTTTATATATGAGGTCATTGCCTTATTTAAACAGTTAACCAAACGTTTCGCAAACTTCTAAGCCTGACGTGTGGGGTATCTAGCCAACTAAAAAAGTCCTAGGGTCATGTATTGGTTGCATTTTTCATATGAATAAATCTCAAGAACTACGTAGGAGGCTTACACTTGACTATCAAGAAAGAAACAATACATGAATATTTAGTAAATCATCTCAATTCAAAGGTGTTCCCCCACCCCCCCTTTTTTTTGTGCTTCTAACTGTACAATATCATATCATCTATTTTGTTATATTCATCGATCTGTCGGCTGCCAGATTTATAATATTTTCGTTATAAAATTCTAGAATTGTAAAGCTTTAAGTATTTCCTGCAAGAATCTTTACCAAGAGCCTTTAAAGATCTTTGAGTCGTTAGAATCTATGAATCTGGGAGGTTTCATTTTTAGAAAGTCTTAAGGGTACACTTTTTTTCCTCTAGACAAATCAGAATCTTTGCACCTACTTGAAGCTAGTCTTAGGCCTTATTTGCTGCTCGGCTATTTTCCTTATGTCCATTTGTATCTCTAATTTGATACAGGAACCTAAGTGTCTTAATGATACTCCCATGTTTCTAAAGTGGTACAGTAGTACTCTATCCATAGAACAGATATATTATCAAATAGGTGCCAACGACCTTTGTGTGTTCATCTTGATTGGCAGAAGCAAGTGTTTACAATGGTGGCTCTTGTTGCTTCTCAAATCTTTGGACTATTTTTATCCTTCCACGATCAAGTTCTAGACAAACAATACAAAGATAACAATTTCAAATTTACCTAGTTGAACCTATTAGTCACAGACGCAAGGGAGGAGTAAGAAAGAAGGATAGATAGATCCTACCACGCTCTCGCAGAATCACGATTATAGAGATGGCCAACAACATAACCATAATTGAGATTCTATTACTAATGTGTGCTCCACAGTTATAGGAATAGCCTAAGCTCTGATACCAACTTTGTCTCGACTCAATTTAGGATCGTGATCGGCGCTAAGGGGGAAAATCCCAAAGCAAGCTTCCTGGAATTCTACAGAAAATCGGGTACAGTTTCCTCTATTTTTAGGCCTATCCAAATTTAACCTGTCTCAGAAATTAGCAACACCACTAAAAACATCTCTAAATCAAACTATGGCATCCATCAACAATCCAACTGCCACATAACAATACCAATCCATCTACAAATATGAAAATGTCTATAACACAAGACAATACTCTTGACTTTTATAAAGATGATGAGATATGGAGTGACTCTAAGAATTTAAAAAAACAACAATAAAAAATAATCTTATTTCCCCCATGTACAAGAGCGGGGCTGACCATGGAATCAACTTACTGCCTGTAGTTAACGAAATCCTCTCCACAACCACGTGTATTCTTTTTTAAAAAAATATAGCGGGGAGTGAGACACTAGCTCAGTGAGTAATAATGATAACCACAATCATTTTAATAAGGGATGAGTCAGAAAATATGATAGTATCATAGTCATAATCATATAATAAATGCTCTTTAAGAAAAATCAATAGTCATATTCAATCTTCTTGTCTCATATAACCAAATTGATTTAATCATTCGAAAATAAACTCAGTAAAAATACTTTCATATCAAATCATATACATATTCGGGAGGTTTCCAAGAATGAATCGTTCGATCAGTAATCAGTATGTCCATCTTCTTAAAAAATATATGATAACTGTAACTTTTATATTTTAAATCCGTACTCGAGGGATATCGGTAACGGTATGCTAGTTTTACCTTCCAACTAGTGACAAATCTATCTGTAATCGGTAATACAAGGTGCACCAGGTCTAACGAACCCATTGTTAGCTATGAAATACATCAACGTCTACTATCATAAAAATTTTTCCTTGTAAACTATATAAGCTTTTCAAAGTAGTAAAAGACATTCCATCTTATAATCATATCATGTTAAACTTAATGAAAACATATGTAAACGTACTTATATCTCAAGTAAATGTCAAATCATTTCAATAGCAATAATCATCTCAAGTATCAATATACTTGTCTTATAAAATATAAATAACTATTTCGGTATCAAATTAAGTAAAAGGACTTGTCACATATACAAATTCAAATCATTAAGTAGAATTTCACTTACAAATCATGTGAAAATCATGAAAACTTTAAAAAAAACACGAATTGGGTTAAGATTGCTACTCACAATACTCGTGTAGAAGTACCAACTTGTCATCTTAAGCAATCTATAAGACTTCCTTCAGTCAATCTATATTCATATCATAAAATCTCATGTTACTTTCTTTGCTTAAGCTAAGTTCATACTTAGAAATTCTCAATCCTTTTTCTTTTGCTAAAAAGAAATGTCCTGGCCTAGCTTCCTAGTTACCCCTCTAACGTTCCTTACTTGAGTTTTTGATATGATCTACGCAACTTTCACAACTCTGAATTCATCAACTACTCCAATTCATATTATTATTCATCTAATTCAAAGAGAGTTCAAAGGATTATCTTCTCAAATTTCAAATTTTTCTCTACTTCTTCTAACCCCTGGAGGTTTCTTAACTTTCCACCCCAATTTCTATGGTTATGGAATAAAAAATCAAATCTATAAACCAAATTTTGAAATGACCTTCTTTTTCTGTTTTTTTTTTCTCTTTACTCGCAACTCAAAATCTCAATTATTGTTTTCTTCCTCCATTCTCCAGCAACTCTGCGTGCAAAAATTTTTTTCCCCTTCTTCAGATGGTTGAAAAGCCTTAGTCCCCTAAAACTACTAAGTTTTGGCCTCTAATTCTTTCTTTTTATGTGTAAGTGGGCTAAGCCCAACATTCACTTTTCTTTAATTCTTTATTCTTTTTTAAAAAAAGTTATCTATTTCTTCTTTAAAGAGACAAATTTGACCCTTAAAGTCAAGGGTTATTACCTAGTCCTTATCAAAATTGGAGGGTTTTAATTTAGTAAAATAGAATATAATAATAAAAATAATAATATCTTGCAATATAAATTTTATTTGTGTCAAGATAAATAGAAGTAACTAGGAATGTGTTCCCGTGATTTTATAACTTAGCAAGAATAATGTGTTAGTGATCTATTTCAATGTCTAGCATACAGAACGGCATGTCAAGTTCACCAAACTTTAGGCCTAAGCGAGAGATGAATTTCACTATGTGACATACTCCATTTCCGCAGTGTGACATTACTAACCCTTACCTATTGTCCTAGTACAACCTCCCCTTGGCCCAGTTCAGTTGATTAGATGAGAGCACATCAATTGAATCTTGTTAATTAATATTTTTTTCTATTCATTACTACCTTGATCCGGTTAGTAACACTAGGCGGGTTCTAATATTGGCCACCATTAGAAAACATTCAATATGAACATAATTAACTAATACATGTATAAAATTTAATCAAGAATCACTTTTTACATTAACTTACTTTGTTAATATACCATGGTTCCCATAATCCTAGTAACAAAATTTAGCTACTCATTATTATTAGAAAAACACAATTTAAATTTATAAAATATTAAAGAAAAATAACTAAATAATATTCTAAATATCAAGAATACAAAAAAATAATAAAAGGAGAAGAAAACAATAAATTGAAATTCTTCAATCTCCACAATGGCTCTTTCACATTTCCGAGCTATAAAATTCTAAAACCTAGATTAGGTTAGTTGGGTTTAGTTAGGGAAGAGTTATTTTTATGGATTATTTATTAATGTAGCAAAATAACCAAGTGCTAAACAAATTGGGAAACACAAAACTAGAAGGAAATTAGATTTCTTTGGTTACTTCGCCGCCTCCAAGTTGAACTTGTCCCTTGACTGCCACGTGGAAGCTTGGCATTGGAGATGAAATTTAAGTGTTGCACACATTTGAATATATATGAATATTGATACAATATTCAATTTAATCTAATAAGCTGTCTGCTTGATTTTTCTTCTGTAATCTACCATTTTTAATTTGGTTTAGCTCCAAATTCTTCATATTCATCTCAATTTAATTTTGCAAATAGAATATATAATTTAGCACAATTCATAAAATTTATTCTCAAAAAGGATAAATAAAAGATCAAATATAAGATAAATGATGATTAAATATTGTTCCTCACATCAATACCCCAAACTTAAACTTTTGCTCGTCATCGAGCAAACATTAAAGGTCATCTCCAAAAAAATCCCTAGGAATACAGTCACTTTGATTACTACAAATAATTTAAATCATGAAACAATTAGCAACATTAAGTATACTTTTCAATCATTATGCAAGATATTCAATAAAATAAACTTCCAACATTCTAGCTCAAAGATGGATTTAACTCATCAAATAATGTTTGCCCACATATTCCATAAAATAAAGTTAATAATATCACCTATCTATCATGAAACATGTATCCTCACAAGAAAACTATCACGGCCTAAGACGGTACCTTAGTCGTGACCGGCACTCAAAGACTATTGCTAGTCCTCGAGAGAACCACTTGGCCTCATCATCACATCTTGCCCAACAGTAGAATAATCTTCAATGATAACGTTAAAGAAAAGACAGCAATATCATTAATAGTTTCTCAAAATAATTCAAGTATGAATATGAAAATACTCCATAATACTTCACTTTAAATCTATGAAGCCTCTATTCTCAAAGTCTAGAAGGTACCATAAAAAGCCATGGCTACCCCACTTAAAACAAATAAAGAAACATGATGCAAGTTTTAAAGTTTTGAAAATTATTCCCTTGAAATAAACTTAATGTTTAGTGTAGCTCAGTTTGAAAACTCATGTTATGCTCGACTCAAGTGTTTTCTTGGAAGTTTCTCTAACCAACATAACTCTGCACCACCATGAGATTTTTGGTGATGTACAATGAAATTACATCATTGCCACGCCCGCCCTAAAATTTCCAAGGAATAGGGCGTCAACCTCAACCTCTCTCTCGGATCCTAAGAGAGTGTCCCTCAATGGGGACTTGGGCCACTAGAATTATCCTGTGTGACCATCCAACGTCGGCTACGTAGTTCAAGGGTGGTTATCAGTGACTGAACTCGGTGCTCAATATGCCTTCCAAGACTAAAAGGTGCTCATTCACTAAAACTCATCAAAATCATCTCAACATTAACTTTCTCAATTAACTCCACAAATCAAAATGGGATTTAAAAAATGCAATTCAAGACTCAATTCACATTATGCACAATTCTTCTGAGTTATGGTCAAGTGACATCACATCATCCATATTCAGCATATGAGATATAAGAGATATTCATTGCATACATATATGAATCAAGAGAAAGTAATCCTCAGGTTCAGCTTACTTAGTTTAGGAAATCAAATTCACAATCTTAATTCAATTAGCATGTAAGAAAATAAACAAGTGTTCTAGGATATCAACATTCAATTACTTTTTCTATTTCATGGTAATAATAATGCAACTCATCACAATCAGTCAAACTTATTCACGAAGACTCAAAACAATGCAAGAAGTTAGAACTTAAAATCACAGGATTTGCGTTATTCGATTTCTAATCACAAACTCGACTCAAGTAGATGAAGGGGCGCATGGATGAACATATTCTAATGCTTTCGGTAGCCTTAAATACTTGCAGCTTAAAAGAGAATCAACCTTGGCTCAAGACCTTCGCTTCTTCTCTTCTTCTTCTCAAGAATTCTGTAACACCCCACATCTTATATGTACTACTCCTATGAAAATGGAACATGATATGGATTGGTCAAATCATCACCTATTTTTAAAAGTTCTTGAACATCAACTTAGAAAGCTATGTGTACGTCTAACACTTAAGTCAATTGAGTTTATATAAGTTTTAAGTAAAATTGAGGAGATAAGGGCCTTAAAAGAAGTGAAAGAAGAGAGGTACTTCTAGGACTTAGGAAGCTAGCAGCTGAGTAACCTACTTGGTTAGCTTAAATTTGCTAGCTAGACAGAGAGGAGGCCCGACACCGAATCAGTCCAAGTCTAATAATGAATAAAGTTCATGTTAAGGGTGTATCTTTATCCCATGTTTTAGAATCATAAATGGATAATATTTTCAGCCCAAGAATAATAGAGAAAGGTCCTAAGTACATCACAACTTACTTGGGGAATTGGGCCAAAGCTAAGTAAGGAGAAAGGGGAAAATGGGCAGTCAAGGCCCAACAAATTCGAATCCAATAAGGACCAAGTGAAAGGGGGAAAATGGTACATTACTAACTTGATAAAATAACTCCTAAAATGTAAAGGAAAGTCGGCCAATGATATCCCTTAAAAGGGCTTACAAGAAACACCTTTAAGTCATTCTTAGACTTAGAAAATTTTAGCTTTCATAAAGGTTCTTTGTTACTTTTTCTTGACCATTTTAAAGCACCCACAAGAAGCTTTTAGGGTTCCTAAAGAGGCCCTCAACCTTGAAGGTAAAGGTAAGTAAATATATTTATGTATTTTTGGTATGATTTCTTTATGACAAACAAGTGATTAGGCTGACTATACCTTTGCTGAAATTGTTGGACAACATGTGTTCCAAAGATTCTTGTACACTTTTCTCATTTGTTTTGGAGCTTTTCTCTTCTAGGTTGGCTTGGTTGTGAAGGGAGGTTGCTATTCTTAATGATATTTAGCCTTGTAGTGATGTACAAAGGCTGCTGCACCATATTTATAGTCTGCAGAAGTGAGTTCTTATATGATATCGTAATTGTGTTCTTAGCACGAACTTTTGGGCTGGTAGTTGGAAATTGTTGTTCCACGACCTCCATCTACTTTGGAACTTTTTTTGGACAACTTTAAGGCTGATTATATATGCAAGTATGTTATATGCAGCTTGGTTGAAGTTAAAACAGATTTGGGATTATTGACATCGAAATGTAGCGAGACGACATAATGTTATGCCACCTATTTGTGTGTTGTGTATAATTGTTATGTGTTGTGATTTGTGGGATTTTGTTAGACAGTTATGGCACTAAACCAAGCTGCATATAATATTTATATGAGAATGTGTATTAGAAAATATGATTAGAGGTGGAAAGATTGAAAGAATACGCAGGGGTTGATAATTACACGCTCGCTGCCCATGTGTTGTTTTTTTATACAATTAGGCTGCCGAAATATATCTATTGGCTGCTAATGTTAGTTTAAGCACCTAATATATTGAAGATAAATATTTGGAGGAACAGAAAGTTATTTCAAGGTAATAGTGAGGTGGTACAATGAGTCATGTAAGGCTACTTGATTTCGTATTATTTGGCATAAAACATAGATCCCTCTTTGGCACATAAAGGCACTTATCAACTCTGACATAATTAATAACTGTGTCTCTACTCTTTCACATGTACATATGCTCCCATACATAGTCATTTGCAAATCTGCATACATACTTGAATACCAAGATACACGAGGCCTCTCTGCTAAACAAAGTACATGTGTTGTTTCATCTCCTACGCATTTCATTACTTGTTTTACCTACTCCTTCCATTATGATATTGTCTTTTATGATTATTTACATTTCACATGCTATAGCTATAGTCCTGTAACTCAAATATTATGACCACCAAAAGAATCATCTCAAAAGTAATTGAAAGATAATGTAAAGTAAGTTGCTTATTTATTGGTGGTAGCCCTAGGGGTGAAAGAATTACCTAGCAGGTGTCAATCGTATTACTGGGGTTAGCCTTATGGGTGAAAGGACAAGCCTAGCATGGGTCGATTCTGATATAGATTCGCCACTGGTCAGCTGGTCAGTTGTATTACATGTTGTGCATAGATTATACAGTAAGGGTAATATAATAAAAAGAACATAAAGTACATGATTCCACAGTATAACTAAAGGTGGTCTCCTATCCTTACACCAGTACATAATTTCATTTGAATTCCTACCTCATATATAGTATTTTCTGCCTTACATATTCAGTACATTATCTAGTACTGACATCCCTTGTGGGGGACCTGCATTTCATGCTGCAGGTACAAGTGCTAGTAGCTCTCCTCGGTAGGAGTACAGGATATCGAGCTACTGTTACCAAGGTCCAGGTTGCTTTGGAGCTTTGTGTGTCTAGAAATTATATTTCTTGCATTGTATAGTTAGTCATGAGACAGGCCTGTCCCAACCATTTTCAGATATTATTCCTTATCTAGAGGCTTTGTAGACTATGTAAATTAAAGTGTGGTCATGTCTTGTACTTTGGACAATGTTGCTCCAACAACCTGGTCATATGTGTTCCCTTTTGGCTTGTTATTACTGTGTACTTTCTTGAAAGCTTGTTGAATGTGGAAACCTCTTTTAATATGTATAGAAAGTGCATGGGTATAGGTTGGTTCTCAGGAGCCTTATCAGTAAAAGGTGCCAGTCCGTCTTAAGGGGACTTTGGGGTGTGACAAATTCTAACCTAGTCTCTGTGTTTGGGGGTTGAGAAGTACATTGAAAGGCTCTTTCTTGATTAAACATGACTTAATTAGTCAGGTTTCATGTCTATGAGGGGTTGGGAAAAGTTCATAATGCCCCTCATAAAACAAAAAAGGAATTCGCGGACTGGGCGCGGAGTAGTATAATTTTTTTGCAATTTTTTCTCAAACAATTTTTCCCCTTCGTCAAATTTTTTTGAAAAATATAACTGTAAGTGCACGTCCCTGGTGCATTGTGCCTGGGGCACGCATCAACTTTGTTGTTTGATTAATTATGAAAAATTATTTTTCGACTCGATTGCTCAAAAATCAGATCGAGACCATATTTCCACTCAATTTTTTGTGTTGATCGCAAATTCAGTCTGGAATTTTCTATCAGAGCTTGGGAAGATGCATTATATACACAATTCCATTCTAGGGATATTTGTAATTTATTTAGGCATTACATTGTCTCCCCCTTGGGATCATTCGTCCTTGAATGATTAGTAGAGGTGAAAATAAGGACTGAGTAATCTCAATACTCATCTCAATACCCACTCAATGACTTGAACTATCGACTATTTCTCAACCTCTATAAACTCTACTCAGACTTATGAATAGACACATTAACTCAAAAATGGGATCATTAGTTACATTAAGGATAAGAATATTACCTTCAACATAATCATTATTTGGCACGAAAAGTTGCAGGTATTTGGTTCTCATAGCTTCCTCAACTTCCCACGTAGCTTCCTCAACGAATTGGTTCCTCCACAGAACTTTGACGGAGGCTACCTCTTTCTTCCTCAGCTTGTGAACTTGTCGGTCAAGGATTTGGACTGGGATTTCTTCATAAGACAGGCTATCATTTACTCCAGTACTCTCTACAGGGATCACCAAGGAGGGATCTCCCATGCACTTCTTCCTCATCAAAATGTGGAATATAGGGTGAATTCAATCTAACTCGGTGGACAATTCTAACTCATAAACAACATTAAATATTCTCCTCACTATTTGGTAGGGACCGATATAGCGAGGACTCAGCTTTCCTTTCTTTCCAAACCTCATGACACCTTTCATAGGTGACACCTTCAAGTATACCCAATCATCAACCTCAAATTCTGAGTCCCTTCTTGTCACATCGGTGTAAGAGTTTTGGCGACTTTGGGCAGTCCTCAACCTCTCTCTAATAACCTTAACCTTCTCGATAGACTGGTGGATAAGGTCAAGTCCAATCAACTCAGCTTCTCCACCCTCAAACCACTCAATTGGCGATCTATATCTCCTCCCATATAGAGCTTCATAGGGAGCCATATGATTGCTTATGTGATAACTATTTTTATATGCAAATTCAATCGAGGGCAAAGAGTCTTCCCAATTCCCTTTCAAGTAAAGGATACAAGCTCTCAACATATCTTCTAGCATCTGAATGGTGCGCTCTACCTAGCCATTTGTCTATGGATTAAAGGCTATACTCAAATTTACCTTCATACCCAATCCTTTTTGGAAAGATCTCCAAAACAAGGAGGTGAATTTAGCTCATCTATCCGAGATAATAAAAAAGGGAACCCCATGCAACCTCATGATCGCTTGGATGTACAACTTGGCATACTCCTTCGTGGTGTTAGTTGTATTGACTACCAAGAAGTTAGCCAACTTGGTAATCCTATCTACGATCACCCATACTGAATTATGCTACTTTCAAGACATCGGTACACTGATGATGAAGTCCATTTTAAACATCTCCCACTTCCACTCGGGGATCTCAATGTTTTGTGCCAATCCACATGGCCATTGATGCTCAATTTTGACTTGCTGAAAATTCAGGCATTTAGAAACAAACTTTACAGTATCTCTCTTTATTCCACTCCACCAATAGATTTCCCTTAGGTCATGGTACATCTTTGTATAGCCAAGACGAATGAAATACCTAGAGATATGAGCTTCGGTCGTAATTCTCTCTCTTACATCATCAACATCAGGAATACATAACCTGCCCGGGTATCTCAACACCCCATCTCCCTCTTTGGAGAAAACCATAACTTTTTGTTTGTGGACGACCTTCTTCAATTGGATTATGATAGGCTCTCGATCTTGCTTCTCCTTCACTCTACCACAAGGGATTATACGGACCAACTCTGCATATTGACTCCTCCCTCATCATTTTCCTCAAGTTAAACTCCCAATTGAGCTAATCTGTGCACCTTTTTCACTATTTCTTTCTTTCCTTCCTCAGCATGGGTCGTGCTACCCAATGATAACCTGCTAAGAGCATCAATAACAATGTTAGCTTTACCTGGTGGTTGAGAATGTTCATGTCATAATCCTTGAGCAACTCCAACCATCTCCTCTGCCTCAAGTTGAGCTCTGTCTGGTTGAAGACATAGTGTAAACTCTTATGGTCAGTGAACACATCCACATGTACTCAATATAGGTAGTGGGGAGAGATTTTAAGTGAAAACACCACCACCGCCAAATAAAGATTATGGGTCGAATAGTTCCTCTCTTGGACCTTACGCTGTCCGGAAACATAGGCTATTACCTTCCCCCTCTGGGTCAACACACAATCCAACCCAACTCTTGACACATCACAATATATCACAAAGTCCTCCATTCCATTGGGCGGAGTTAGAACCGATGTAGTAGTCAATCTAGTCTTCAACTCATGGAAACTCTTCTCACATTCCTCAGACCACTAAAACTTGATCTTTTTCTGAGTTAGCTTGGTCCATGATGCAGATAAGGAAGGAAACCCCTCAAGAAATTAGTGGTAGTAGCCTGCCAATCCCATGAAACTTCAAATGTCTATTGGAGAGGTCAGTCAGGGCTAGTTCTTAACCGCCTCAATCTTCTGAGAATCCACCCGAATACAATCACCCGACCCAACATGACCTAAGAAGGCCACTGACTTCAGCCAGAACTCACATTTTGAAAATTTTGCATACAATTCGTGGTATTTGAGAGTTTGCAAAACCACTCTAAGATGATTAGTATGCTCCTCTTCATTCTTAGAATACAAGGATATCATCAATAAGTACAATCATGAACACGTCAAGATACAGTCTGAATACTTTGTTCATCATGTCCATGAAGGCTGCATGTGCATTACTCAACCCAAAGGACATGGCCAGGATCTTAAAATAGGCATACATTGTCCAAAAAGCTGTTTTTGTTATATCACATTTTCTAACTTTCAACTGATGGTAGAAGATCTTAGGCCTATCTTTGAGAAATAAGAGGCACCCTGAAGTTGGTCAAATAGATCGTCTATCCTGTGGAAAGGATACTTATTCTTTATTGTGACCTTGTTCAGTTGCCTATAATCTATGCACATTCTAAGAGATCTATCTTTCTTTCGCACAAATAGGACAGGAGACCTAGAAGGAGAAATACTCAGCCTGATAAAAACCTTCTCTAACAATTCCGTCAACTGCTCCTTCAACTCATTCAATTCAGCGGGGGCCACACTATAGGGTGGTATTGAGATAGTATAGGTTTCTGGAAGAACATCAATCCTGAAGTGAATATGCATATTAGGAGGGACTCAACGTAGGTCCTCAGGAAACACTTCTGGGAACTCACTCACAATTGGGATTGAACCAAGACTAGAAGGCTCAACATCATCAGATTTGACTCGTATGAGGTGATAGATGCACCCTTTAGAGATTAACCTTCTAGCTCTAGGATAGGAAATAAACTTTCTCTTAGGTGCAACAGAATTTCCCCTCCATTGTATAATAGGCTCATTGGGAAATTGAAACTTGATGGTTCGGGTTCTATAGTCAACAGTGTCATAGTAGGCATAGAGCCAGTCCATACCAAGAATAATATCAAAGTTAATAATCTCTAACTCAATCAGATCAACAAGAGTATCCCTAAGGTAGATAGACACTACACAATCCCTATAAACACTTTGGGCCATGATAGACTCACCAACTGAAGTAGAAACAGGGAAAGGCTCAAGTAAACACTCAGGAGTAATCTCAAATTTTCTAGACACATATGGTGTTACAAAGGACACTATTGCCCCTAGATCAAGCAAAGTGTAATAATCAAATGTAAAGACTTGAAGCATACCTATAATGCATGTGGTGTAACCTCTTGGTCCTGTGTATTCCCCATTGCATAAAGACAATTTGTCCCTCCACTTGTGCCCAATGTGGCACCCTTCTGGTTTCCCCTAGGTAGTGGCATGGTAGTAGAACACTATGCCCTGTTATCCCAAAATGGACAGTCTCTAAAAAAATGACCTGCTTAGCCATACTTATAGCAAATGTTTACTCCCTCCTTGTACTCCCTTAAATGTATCCTACAACATTTCCCAAAGGTGGCTTCCCATTTGAGCCTAGGGTTGCACTGGCCTATGAGCCCTGTGCTTTAAGGTTCGATTTCCCCTGCGATTTCTAATCATATTTGACATTTGGAGTAGGTGCACTGGTTGATCATGGTGTGAACCCAAATGCTTCTTCTGAAAGGAAGACCTGTCTCCCTTATCCTGGTTGTGCTAGTTAGACTCGTGCTTGATTGACTTGGATTTCATGATCAAGTGCTCTTATATGTCTTTCTTTTTATCCTTCTCAGTTTGTTGGGCATACACCTTGAGTCTGGAAATGTCTACGCTCAGAATGAGTAGCACTATCTTGCACTCCCTTCTCGCATGTTTCCCAACCCAGAGACAAACTTTCTCATCCTTGCCCTCATGTCCTCGACCATCTCTAGAGCATACCTGGACAACTTAATGAACTTGAGGTTGCACTTCTTGAAGGTCATCCCCTCTTGCTTCTTGTTCACAAAGTCTTCAATCATTGCCTCCCTCAACTCTTGGGGAAAGTAATGGTCAAGGAAAGCACTGTCAAACTCATTTCACTCAACAGGCTCAATACTCTCACCTCGACTATCTTCCCACTGGTTATACCAAACATTTGCCATATCCTTAAGCTGATAGGAGGCAAGCTCAACTCCCTCAACCTCGGTCTCATGTATGCTCTCTTAACCTTGCACATCTCATCAATGAAATTCTATAGGTCCTTCTCAACTTTGAACTCCGCGTAGACTGGTGAGGTCATCTTCAAGAAGTCTCTGAGCCTAGTAGCAGCTGTAGGCTCTTGGGAACTAGAACCAGGGGTATGGAGACCTCGGCTATTTCTCTACAAGGCCACTAGCTGAGTGAGCATCGTAATGACTCCTCTAAATTCTACTTTAGAGGTGAATGTTGGCTGAGCAAGAGGTGCCTATGGAGCCTCAACAGCTCGAGTAGGTCAACCCCATCTCCTTGCTTCTACCTGGGTAGGGACCTCTGGTGGGGGACTCTCATTGTTCAAGGCTCAGGCATCTCATTGAGTTGTTGTACACTAAGAAGGCATTCTGCAAGTGCATAGCGCACAGATTAGATAGGAATTTTATAGAGTTAAACTCTATCGCACGACTCAAAATACTAAAGAAGGGTAACTATTCCTAATGTCCTATAACCTCCTACTTATGAAGTGTGGTGCACAACACACCTATTAGCAAGAATGTACTAGACACCGCTTCATAGACTCCCTAGGACACTTGAACTTTTTGATCTGATTGCAAGTTTGTCATGCCCAAGGAGGGTACCCAAGGTGTGCCCAGCACTCAAAAACTATTCCTATTCCTTGAATGAACCACTTGGCCTCATCGTCACATCTTACTCAATAGAGGAAGAACACTCAATGATAACATTAAAGAAAGTGATATCATTAATTGTTTCTTAAAATAATTCAAGTCCGAATATGAAAATACTCAATAAAACTTCACTCTTAAGTCTATGAAGCCTCTGCTCTAAACATCTAGAAGGTACCATGACAAGCCATGGATACCCCACTCAAAACAAATAAAGAAACTGAAATGAATAATAACGTGCTCCTCCGGATAGCAAGGAGGGCTCACCAAAGTTCTGGGACTCGGAATCTCTAAACTTTATTGGGTGCACCCACTGAAGTCCTCTATCTCCCGTATCTGTATCATAAAATGATGCATCATTGAGTGGCGTCAGCATGTGGAATGTACGGTATATACAATAGCTCAAGATATTGTTAAGGCTCAAAATCAACCATTCGACTCAATTCAAGACTCAACTCCTCATCTCATAACTCAACCCAAGTAATGTGATGCAAGTGTTAAAGTTTTGAAAATCTTGCCCTTGAAATTAACTTAATATTTGGTATGGCTCAGTGTGAAAACTCATGCTATGCTCTACTCAAGTGTTTACTTGGAAGTTTCTCTAACTGACATGACTCTCCCCACCATGAGATTTTTGGTGATGTAAAACAAAAATTCGTCATTGTCGTGCTTGCCCTAAACTTGCCAAGGAATAGGGTGTCAACCTCAACCTCTCTCTCTTGGATCCTAAGAGAGTGTCCCTTCATGGGTTCTTAGGCCACCAGAAGTATCTTGTGCGACTATCCTATGCTGTGTACATAACTCTTGGTTGGTTCTCAGTCACCCAACTCGGTACTCATACTCCTTTAAAGACTAAAAGGTGCTCATTAACTCAAACTCATCTCAATCATTTCAACATCAACTTTCACAACTAATACCACAACTCAAAATGGGAACTAAAACAATGCAATTCAAGGCTGAGTTCACATTATGCAAAATTCTTAAAAATTATAGTCAAGTGACATCATATCATCCATATTCAGCATATGAGACATAAGAGATATTCATTGCATACATATATAAAAACAAGATAATATTTAAATCATATTCCTCGACTATGGTGCTATTTTTTGGTAATGTCCAAAATATACCTCTCAAAAGAAACATAAACGGTCATTTGAAATATATTCACCCAACTTGTGAGGCGAGGTCGATTCAACAAGGAATACAGAACAATACTGCCAATAGTAAAAATTTTAACTTGATTGTCAGTATCAAAATTGGGGGATTTTAATTTAAGAAAATAGAAAATAACAATAAAAATAATAATAGCTTGAAATTTAATATTTATTTGTCTCAAGATAAATAGAAGTAACTAGGAATGTGTTCCCTGATTTTAGAACTTAGCAAGAATAATGTGTTAGTGATCTATTTCAATATTTAGCATGCAGAATGGTAAGTTAGGTTCTCCAAACCCTTTGGACAACGGGAGAGGCGAATTTCACTATGTGACTTAGCCCATCCACATAGTATGATATTACTAACTCTTACCTATTGTGCCAATAGAACCTCCCCTTGGCCCAGTTTGGTTGATTAAAGGAGAACACATCAATCGAGTCCTGTTAATTAATCTCTTTTCCTATCCATTACTACCTTCGTCCAATCAGTAACATTAGGCGGATTTTAATGTTAGTCACCATTAGAAAACATTCAATTCAAAGAGAATTACCTAATAGAGAATTAACTAATACATGTATAAAATTTATTCAAGAATCACTTTTTACATTAACTTACTTTTTAATCAATCTTGGTTCTCACAATCCCAGTGATAAAATTTAGCTACTCATTATTATTGAAAAAACACAAAATTTATAAAAATAAACTTAGTTGTGTTAATGATAAATATTGCAGAACAATAGCTAAATAATATTCTAAAAATCAAGAATACAAATAAATAATCAAAGAAGAAGAAAACAATAAATCAAAATTCTTCAATCTCCAAGACGGCTCTTTCATAATTCCAAGCTATAAAAATTATGAAACATAGATTAGGTTAGTTAGGGAAGAATTATTTTCACGGACTATTTATAGATGTAGAAAAATAACCAAGTCCTAAACAAATTGGAAAGCCCAAAACTGGAAGGAAATTGCATTTCTTTATTAACTTTGCCACCTCCCAGTTGAGCTCGTCCCTTGACTGCCATGTGGCAGCTTGGCATTGGAGATTAAATTTAAGTGTTGCGCACATTTGAATATATATGAATATTAATATAATATTCAATTTAATCGATTAAGATATCTGCTTGATTTTTCTTCGGTAATATTCCATTTTTAATTCATTTTAGTTCCAAATTTCTTCATCTTCGTGTAAATTTAATTTTACAAGTAAAATATACAATTTAGTATAATCCATAAAATTTTGGCTCAAAAAAGATAATTAAAAGATCAAATACGATATTAATAATGATTAAATATAGTTATTTTTAGCCTCATATCAACCGCGTAGAGTGTCACCCAAGACTCATAATCTCGAACCGGACGACCGGACCTCACAGTGATAGAAAGATCTATCTAGGACATGATGTATCAACAACCACTCACTCAACAAGTGTATTTGGACCTAAAATTTCAAAGTCATGTCATTTCCAGAGTCAACATACTCAGCGACGCTCTCAACTGGTATCCTGCAACATCCCTAACCTCTACCCGCTGTCTTATGTAAGCAGAAAACAAATCCAGTTGTCATGACCCAAGCCTAGGACCTAGACATGACCGGCGAATGGGGAACCTGAAGGGACCCCAAACAAGCCTTTTAGCATATCATACGCACATATTTGGTCGTGAAAGAAAGATAAAACAACAAGAGAGATATATACACAAGGAGAATTGGGACAAAGGGAGAGATAGAATTTAATACTTAAATCACATAGATGAGTCAAAGCTCAAGAAAAATACATAACTTATCCAACAACACCTCTAGAAATAGAACTTAGTGGGGGCCAAGATAAGCAACCGGGCTCACCCTCATAGTCATAAGTATTCAAACATATATAAGACATAGGCTAAACATAAGCATGAAAAAAGACAGATATTTTCTCCGGACATGAGGACCCAGCAAAAGCTAACATGAACAATTCGTCTAGACATGAGGAGAATCAATAGGAGCTCCAATTCCTACATGGTCATATCATATAGGCATAGAGTATGTGTTGGTACGTTTGAATATACTAAGTATGTAGAGTGCAATGCAACAAGAGATAGGCAACATAGTCATAATGCATAAGCATAAGCAATGAATAGCATAATAACAATATCACATGTATGAAGAATGCTTAAAATAAAACATGCTTACAATCCAATAAACTTGTATAGACCATAACACATAAGTGTGGGAAGAGACCTCAACCTACATAGATATAAGATCAAGCGAGCAACAACTTGGAATCCCGATGATTATCCCTCACCTGTAAAGAGGTGATGTACTTCCAAGGTAAACCATACTCCACCTTACGGGGTCTCACCCCAGTTCGGAAGAAGTAATCCTCCTTATGGGATCTCGCCCAATTTTGAAAAGGATTTATGACCATACTTCAACCTACGGGGACCCACCCCATTTCGGATGAAGAAACCTTCCTTACGAGGTCCCACCCCATTTAGAAAAGGATTTTAATAGAAAGTGTACTGAATTGATCCACTATTATATAAAGGGTACAATATCATCCTATGGTGGCACATAGTTTTGGGACTTGGGGACTCGTCTCTAGTCCACTTTGTGCTAAATATAATCCCGCGGAACATATATAAGATAATCATAGCTTTAATAACATGCAACAATCATAGAGACATGGCACGAGTAGCTTTTAGCATCCCTGACCTCTAATGGTGAGCCCAACTTCAAACATAAAAATAGTTCATCATCAAACATTACCATTGCATCAACATCAACATTAAAGGGCTCATAAGAGATGAAATCTCTTAGAAAAGGCTTAATCCCGGCTTTACAACATCATTAACATTTTCATGAATTAAACATACCTCTAGAAAGACCAAAATCATCATGAAGTCATTCAACCATAATACATGCATTGGTTCTTCAATTTATGGACATTTTATCAAACACTTGGTGTATACTGCTAGTCTAAAACTATGAAATTCAAGAGCGGAATCAGGCTAGAAAATTCGATGTAAAACCATTAATACATACTTGGTAACACCCTCAAGAAATATACATCAAAACCTTTCTTCAAATCTCACAATAGATCTTAGATTCATAGCTCAAAACATGCTAAAAAACCATAATTTCATGAGATCCCAATATAAAGTGCAGTGAAATTCATAATAGATAATACCCATGAGTAAATCAACTTTAAATCATACAATTTTAGGTAAAAAAGGTCTTGGATATCATGGGTGAAAGGAACCCATAAGGGAAACCTACATACCTTGACTTTGGAGAGTTTCTTGAAGAAGATTTGAAACGGACATTTGAAGTTTGAGTGAAATCCTTAGATCCGAAAACATATTGGGACACTTGAATCTTGAGGAGGCCTTGGGGATTCACTTGGTTTCCTTGAATTCCCACAAGACTTCTTAAAAACCTTGAGAATGGATAGAAAATTTGATGAAGATTAGAGAGGAATTTGAGAGGTTTTTTGTTGGTTTTTAGGGCTCAAAACGGCTTAACAATGAGGGCTTTTCGTGTATAAAGGTACAAAGTTATTACCCAATTTCCCTGGAGTAAAAAGGAGCAAATTTTAGAATTTTTTGAACTGGTCCACGCCTGGTCTACATCGCGGACAACTATTGTTTTTGTGAAGTTTCGCCAAAAAATTATTTTCTTGGCACAGATGAAGTATACCTCGTAGATACTCATTCCCCCATATAATGTTGCCCTCTGAAAAAGAATATGAGGTCAGATTTACAAAATTCTACACGAAATGGGAGATATTGAAAAAAATGCATCATAAGGTCTTTTCGAGCTATGTGGAGAGGTGTTTAAATATCCTCGATTTAAGATATAAGGGAGTTACGATTATAGGGACATTCCTAGGCAAGTGTAGGGTGTTTCAATATCTCCATTTGGGAACATTCGTTTTTGAATGTCCAAGAAACATATATAAAAAGAGTAATTATGAAGAAATCAGCCCTAATAAGAGAGCAACAATACACTTAAACACCATTTTCAAAATCTAAACATAAGAGTCAAAATCATCATGAACTTATCCACATTAACATGAATGCATGTAAATGACATAGGGGTTGAAACATAGGACTGGAAATCATAAAAAAGATCTGACGTATTATCATAATCTTCAATAGAACGAAGGAGGTAAGAATATTGCTTCTCCATGCCCACTCCAGCTCCCCAAGAGACACTTTCGAATTGATGATTCTTCCAAAGGGCCTTGACGACACCACATTCTTATTAATCAACTTTTCTACCGTCCCATCCAATACCTCCACCTGGGCCTTTTCCTAAGTTAACTTATCCTCCACAACGCCCTCAACCTCAAGGAGTTCTATAGCACTAGAGTCATCAACATATCCCCTCAATCATTGAAGCATGAAGAAGCAGACGAACCATATCCACATCCCTAGGTAATTCAAATCCTTATACAACCTTACCTACCTCCCTCTACATTCTACAAGGACTCACAATCCTAAACTCAATCATAATCCTTATACACACCTAGTCCACTTCATACCATAAACCACCATCTCCTCCTTGGGATACAACCTCCACTACACCATCTTTACACCCAAAACTTCCAACCCTAATAAGGCGAAATCAAGCCCTTGCTTAATCTAGACCTCTTCAACCAAAGAAGATTTGAAACCATCAAGAATACTACACCACCATGCTCAACTTCCTCCAACCTAAAACCTTATCTAGCCAATTGATGGACCTCTCTAATCACTCTTTTCTACCATCATCAACATATGCTAGGCTACTTAGAGCACCAACCATAACATTAGCCTTACAGAGAAAATAATGTACACTCATAGCATTATCCTTAAAGAGTTCTAACCACCTACTCGTTACCCTCAACTCACACCTATCATATTTAGCAAACAACCCCTCATCCCTAAGACTTGCAACACTACCCCCAAATGGTTCACAAGCTCTAAATAAGTCAATGCTCCACCACTAGAGGCCACCACAAACATGTCAAGGTAGGATTTCAAGACCCTATTCATGAAACGCATAAACATAGCCAGTGCATAATTCAACCAAACAACTCCACCAATACTCAAAATGCTCACTCCTCCTCCGAAAAAACACTTAGGGAGATCACCTACCCTCATCCACACTTGGGGACAAAAACCTGAACCGAAGATCAATCTTAGAGAAGTGACTAACCCATTGTAGTTAACCAAATAGATCGACCATTCTTAACTATCATATTACAACCTTATGGATTCTACACACATTGGAAGCATGCTATGCAAGTAGCCCAAACAACCCCAAGACCTCCAAACCATCAAGCTAAGTTCAACCAAGTTCACAAGAAAAGACTCTATGCAATAAGAACATGGGGCAACCCTTAGAGATTAATTTGACCTTAAGAGAAGAATGGACCTACCACTTTTGCTACCACATGACAACCTCCCACTCAAAGACGGGTTCATTAGGGAGTTAGATTCTAACTCTATAGGTCATACTATCAGTGGGGACGTAATATGCATGCAACTAATCCACGCTAAGCATGACATCAAATCCACCACATCAACTCCAACAAGTCACAAGGCATGACCTAATGCAATATGAACACAGAAAATACCTATGAACTTTCAAGAAATAATATACTCAAGAGAGAGGTAGACACCAAAAGTTCACATAACAATTTGGGACACACAAGAAGCCTACTAGGAACCAAAAGTAATAATGAAAGTAATAGTTAAACTCAGATCCATCAAAAGTCAAAACCTTCAACTTACCTTCCTTCGCCTTCCTCTTTGAAGCGATATCATCAACCAGAAGAGAAAAGAACATTCGTTAGAGGGAAAGCCATATCTCACTTCCTAAGTTAGACATACACCATGAAGAAGGGAATTTATTTCCTAAAATGTCTCATAGCCTCTTGCTTATAGTTGTGGTGCACGACACTACGATGAACAAAACTCTAATCAACGTGATGTGTTGGAGGCCGAGGACCAAATAACCTTGTGCTCTGATACCATCTTTATCACGACTCAAGCCTAGGGCCTAGACGTGATCGATGAATAGGGAACCCGAAGGGACCCCAAACAAGTCTCTTAGCATATCATATGCACATCCTTAGTCACGGAAGCAAGATAAAACAACAACAGAGATATACAAAAGGGGTATTGGGACTAAGAGAGAGAGAGAGAGAGAGAGTTTAATACTCAAATAACATAGATGAGTCAAAGCTCAAGCATAATAATAACTAGTCCAACAACACCTCTAGACATAAAACTTAGCGGGGGCCAAGACAATCAACCGGGCTTGCCCTTATAGTCATAAGTATTCCAAAATATACAAGATGTAGTCCAAACATGAGCATAAAAGAAGATAGATATTGTCCCCGGACATGAGGACCCACCAAAACCTAACTTGAACAATCTGTCTTACCACGAGGAGAATCAATAGGAGCACTAGTTCCTACATTTGTGATATCATGTAGGCATAGAGTATGTATTAGTACATTTCAATGTAATTCGTATGTAGGATACAATGCAACAAAGGATAGGCAACATAGTCAAAATGCATTAGCATAAGCAATGAATAACATAATAACAATATGACATGTATGAATGATGTTTGAAGTAAAACATGCTTACAATCCAATAAAATTGTATAGACCATAATACATAAGTATGGGAAGAGACCTCAACCAACACAGATATATGACAAAGCCAGCTACAACTTGGAATCCTGATGATTAACCCTCATCGATAAAGAGGTGGTCTACTTGCCAAGGTAAACCATACTACACCTTGTGGGATCCTGCCCTATTTTAGATGAAGTAAGCCTCCTTACAAGTCCTCACATATTTCAGAAAGGATTTATGACCATACTTTACCTGACGAGTACCCGCCCCATTTCAGATGAAAGAACCCTCTTTACAGGGTCCTGCTCCGTTTCTGAAAGGATTGTAAGATAAATAGTACTAAATGGATTTACTAGTATAACAAGGGTACAACAT
This sequence comes from Solanum clarkiae, assembly GCA_011800125.2. Classification (NCBI taxonomy): domain Eukaryota; kingdom Viridiplantae; phylum Streptophyta; class Magnoliopsida; order Solanales; family Solanaceae; genus Solanum; species Solanum clarkiae. Next base: position 114,868 of record JAABOM020101671.1, on the reverse strand, counting down.
CATCTTATAGTGCCACATAGTTTTGGGACTTAGGGACTCGCCTCTAGTCTACTGGGTGTTAAATCTAATCCCGTGGAATATATATTAGATAATCATAGTTCTAATAACTTGCAAAAAGCATAGAGACATGGCATGAGTAACTCTTAACATTTGTGACCTCTAATGGTGAACCCAACTTCAAACATAAGATTAGATTATCATCAAACATTACCCTTGCATCAGCATCAACATTAAAGGGCTCACAAGAGGTGAAGTCTTTTAGAAAAGGCTTAAACCCAGCTTTACAACATCATCAACATTTTCATGAGTTAAACATACCTCTAGAAAGCTCAAAATCATTATGAAGTCATTCAATTCATAAGACATACAATGGATCTTCAATTCCTTAAGAAATCATAACGGAACATTTTATCAAACACTTGATGGGTGTGCAGTGCTAGTGTAAAACCATAAAATTCAAGAGTGGAATCATATTAAAAAATTCAATGTAAAATCATCAATAGATACTTGATAATACCCTCAAGAAAAATACATCAAAACCCTTCATCAAATCTCACAATAGATATCAGATTCATAGCTCAAAACATGATAAAACAACCATAATTTCATGAGATTCCAACATAAAGTGAAGTGGAAGTCATAATAGATAAGACCCATGAGTAAATCAACTTTAAATTATGCAACTTTAGGTAAAAGAGAGCTGGGTATCATGGGTAATAGGAACCCATGAAAGAAATCCACATACCTTGACGTTAGAGAGTTTCTTGAATAAGATTTGAAATGAAGACTTGAAGCTTGACTGAAATCCTTAGATTTGGAAAGAGATTGGGACACTTGAATTTTATGTAGGTCTTGGGTCTTGACTTGTTTTCCTTGAATTCCCACAAGACTTCTTGAAAACCTTGAGAATAGATGGATAATTTGATGAAGACTAGAGAGGAAATTGAGAGGTTTTTGGTTAGATTTTAGGGATCAAAACGGCTTCACAATGAGGGATTTTTCATATAGGTATAGGGTTATTACCCAATTTCCCTGGAGTAAAAATGAGCAAATTTGGGTATTTTTTGAAAAGGTCCACGCCTGGTCCACATCGCGAACAGCTACTATTTTTGTGAAGTTTTGCCAAAAATTTATTTTCATGGCACGGATGAAGAATACCTTGTAGGTACTCGTTCCCTCGCAAAAGTTTTCCCTCTAAACAAGAATATGAGGTCAGATTTGCAAAATTCTACATGAATTTTAAGATATTAACAAAAAATGCATTACAGGATCTTTTCGAGCTACGTCGAGAAGTGTTTAAATATCCTCAATTTGAGATATAAGAGAATCATGATTATGGGGAATTTCTAGGCAAGTGTGGGACGTTTCACCAGTGGCTCATGATAGTACAACAAAGCATAGAACTCAATAAACAGGGTAGAAGTAGGCCCAATATTTAACCGTGCCATAATCCAGCTTACCATAAGTAATGATAGTAAAAATGTGTCAATAATGGGGATATTATTACTATTCACAATAGATAGTGTCAGGATACAAGACTAGCCCTAGACATGCCACGACGAATGGAAAGCTAAGGCAAGACAAATAAGCCTCTTAGCATATCATTTGCACATCCTTGGTTTCACTGAAATAATGAAAAATAAAGAACCGTATAACAAATAATTTCTAAGGGAAACGGGGATTTGGACTTACACTATGGGGATGCTATAAGGAAGAGGACAAACATGAATCACACAACAACTAAATCTAAGGGGCGAGTAAGTATGACTCAGAATATGGGGGAATTTAGGTACTTGGGACTTTCATCACTTTCCACCACAATCAATAGCATCACAGAGGGATAGGGTCTACGAGATAAGTCTCCATAAAATCCCAACATCAAATTATAAGTACATAGTATAGAATCCAACAACACCTCTATGCATGAATAGGATGGGGGCCAAGACTTGTTGAAGGCTCACCCCTCAAACTAGAAAGTAAAGTGGAATAAAGTCTCAACATGAGTAAGATAAAAGTAGGATATTCTCCCTAACTAGAGAGGACTCTCTCTCACCATAAACACAATCTCCACTAGTCCAAGCTATCCACATGAAGGATATCAAGGAGCACTGGTCCCTACATAGTGAAATCATGTAGGTATAAAGTATGTGTTACTTCTTAGAATGTACTAAGTATGTGGGGTGCAATGCAACAATATAAGCAAGCCATAGTAAATGAAATGCGTAAACATAATCAAAGACGTAAGCACAATATTCCATGCATGATCAATACTTAAGGCGAAACATACGTGGAGGTAATCGTACTTGCATAACCCATAAAAGCATAATAAAGTGGCATGAGTAGCTCATTCATATGATTTGTACTAAAGGGTGAGTAATACTGTATAGGTCATAATAATAAGGAACCATCATAAATCATCATAAGAGAATATCTCGGGGACATGAGGGGGACATGAGCATATATAAGGAAAACCATGGATCTTAATCACATATACCATAAAGCTTTGGGGAGTTTTATAGTGAGAAATACGAGGTCTCATATATAACTAAAGTATTAATATTCTTGGGTAAAAAATACATCACTTTACATTAAAGACTATTTTGTTATGCAAGGAACATTGGCAATCGTAATATAGAACACCTTACAGAGTTGTAGAAATCATCATGTACCTTCAGGGGAAAATACCATTTGAATTTGTGAAACGAAAAATCAAAGTAACTTTAAATCACCGTTTGACTTAACATAAAAGAACCATCTAAATTTATCATCAGGTGACCTTTTGGGAACATGAGGAGCACTTGAACATATGTTAGAGCAACCCTTAACTAACATAAACCATGTGAGATAAGGCATGGAGTCCCAATGTTTTCCCTACACTGGAGGAAAGGGGGAAGTCACTTGCCAAGGTGATCTCCTAATTCCTAAGTGCATCCACAAAAGCTTTGCTATTGAGCAACCTCTACTATCGGTCGGTCTAGAAATCAACCTCTACTAGTGGTTAATTCCCAATTCCTACAGTTGCACATAGTTATAGGATAGCGGGATTCTACTAATGGTCTCTCACCTCTTCTAACGGGGATCTTCCACATCTATCTCAAGGTTCACTCAGTGCAAAGTAAACTCTCACAGAATAATCATAGCGAGGAATCATGAAGTTCATTGATAGAGAGGTATTCTACTAACCCATCCCATAAGCCTTGAACAACAATGGAGGAAAATTCTACTAACCCATCCCATAAACATTTTGACCATTAATCATCATCATAAATATAGCTCCTATTCCTTGGGTAAGCCTCTACTATCGTCTAGCAATGAAATCTTGGCTAAGCATCTACTATTGGCTAGCATCATCATCATATCCCTGTATTAACATGTCATCATTTCACATCCCTCTACTAATGGGTCATCATAGTCTCATGATCATAATTAGGTGGAGACTCACATTTATTTTATTCATTCATGCTAAATTTCATAAGACTGGTCCCATTGGATAAACAAACATGAGGGTAATCATGATATACACAATTTGTATAACATAACATCTAATGAGGGCTTCATAACAACATGTGCCTTTCATAATATCTCAATAGATTTCATAATACTTGATATACCTCATTGTCCATAACATTCATGAACTTGCATGCATTTAGCGAAACCTTTTCATTACTCATAAGAAAGCTCCATAATCACTCCTTAGATGAGAGATCCTCCACCATAATATGTTCATTCATTAAATAGATGGGAGAACTTCTACCATCAACATTTATTCATAAGATTCTTTTCATGGGTTTAATACATGCTTAGGAACCCATAAATTATCATAACATGATTATCGTGTAAATTGACACAATAATCTCTCATCAACATCAAGAATCCTTTTCAAATAATTTAGTCGAACACGTGGTAGGCATATGCACATGTACTTAGAATCATGCATTTCAATGGTAATAGACTAGAGAGAAGTAAAATCAATCAATTTCGAAGTCATTCAAATCATCCCACTAATAATGTAGTAAAACTCTCATAGTTTAAGAAAGAATCATATTTCAAGATATATAGGGAAAATAATTAGTTTAAATCATTTTTAATCAATCCATCATGATAATATTCATCACTATTCCAAATATGGACATAGGAGCATGAAATCCATCTCATCAAGCGAAAACCTTTATTTTGAAAATCATAAAAACCAACTAAATACATAAGTTCCTTCATAGCTTTCTATAGCATCATAGAGAACTTAACTTGAATATCTTAAAATCCATCGTAATATCAAACCCCAACAACATTTTGGCATAAACTTCATTATTTGTAAAACTCATATAGAGGACGTATGTATAATGCATAATAATATCATCATAAATAAGTGTTCATAAATAACCGTAAAATAATCTATAAACCCATAAATACTGCATAATATTTTACTCCATGTCAATGCACAAATATAAACCATAATAGATTACGCAATTGTAATAAATATTCAAGAGTTCATAAAATAACATAAGGATTCATAAACTTCATGTAGTAGGAGAAGAGAAATGGTTGGACTTATGGGAAGGAAGGTTCCCACAATCAAACCCACATACCTCAAACCCCCGAGTTTCTTGAAGAAAATCAGAGGAAGACTTGTGGCTTGGCTTGGTTTTCTTGAATTCCAACAAAACTTCTTAAAAATCTTTAGAATGAATGGAGAATTTGTTGAAGATTAGAGAGGAATTTGAGAGGTTTTTGATGAGTTTTGGAGTTGAAAAATGACTAAGGATGAGGATTTCATGTACATATAGGCATTGAGTAATTACACAATTGTCCTTGAGAGAAACAGAAAATTTTTGACCTATGGCGCGCCTAGTCCACGTCGCGGCCATGATGCGGACAACCACTGGTTGCAAATTTTCGCCAAAAATAATATTTGTTGGCAAAGGCAAAATAGACGTTGTAGGTAACCATTTTCCCACACAATATTTTCCTCTAAATAAGAATATGAGGTCGGATTTATGAAATTATTCACGGATTTTGAGATATTAAAAAAAATACATCATAGGGTCTTTTCGGGCTACATTGAGGGGTGTTTCAATTTCCCCCCTTAGGAACATTCATCCTCGAATGGGAATAGAGATAGCATGAATAGAATGAAACATCTATAAACTCCTTACTAAAACAATAATGCAAATTAAACATTGTTTTCATGCAACTTTCAAAGTCTCTATCATGGAAATCATTTTAAAAGCTTGAGTAGGACATTTTCACAATTGAACATGAAACTTCAATCAACTCTCTTCATTAGCATGCATGCATAATAAGTAACATGACAAGACTAGATAAATGATGTATGAGAATGCACATGAACTATCATTGTTACCAATGTACCAACATAGCCACATACCAATACAACAACTATAGCACCACCATATACGAAACCACTTAGTACCAACCAACACCCTATTTAAGGAAAGACATACGTATAGGGCATAGTGTTACGAGCTCTCTCTTTTCCCTTCCTAGTGACCACCAGACAATCCCTTCACTTGTACCCTAATTCACCATACTCCAAGCAACCTTCTTGGCCCTCTACCTTTAATAAGAGGCATAACCTTAGGTACTTCTAATTGCATGACATTGATCAAAATGAAGAGAAACATTTCTTAAAATGCCTAATAGCCTCCTATCCATAGTTGTGGCATGCTTTACAACCATGAACAATACTCCACTCGATGCAATGTGTTGGATGTCCATAGACCATTTATAAAATTGGTGCTTTGATACCAAGCTTGTAACGACACAAGACAAGGTCCTAGACATGACAATGGAGAACAAGAAGCTCGAAGCCAACCCAAACAAACCTCTGAGCATATCGTTTGCACATCCTTGGTTTCACGGAAATAATGAAAGATAAGTAAGCATATAGCAAATAATTTCTACGGGAAATGGTGCATTGGACTCATGGTATGGGCATGAGAACAAACATAAATCACTTAGAAACTAAGTCTAAGGGGAGAGTAAGTACGACTCACACTATGGGCTAATTTAGGGACTTGGGACTTTCATCACTTTCCACCATAATCAATAGCATCAACTGGCATCACACAAGGATTGGGTCTAAGGGATATGTCCCCATCGAAACTCAACATCAACTAATAGGTGCATAGTATAGTCTCCAATAACACCTCTAAGCATGAATAGGATGAGGGTCAAGACTTGTTCAAGGATCACCCTCAAACTCGAAAGTAAAGTGGAATAAAGTCTCAACATGAGTATGATAGAAGTAGGATATTTTCTCCGAACTGGAGGAATCAACACAAGCACAATCTTCACAAGTTCAAGCTAGCCACGTGGATGATATCGAGGAGCACCGGTCCCTACATGGTGAAATCATATAGGCATAGATTATGTGTTAGTACTTGTAATGTACTAAGTATGTGAGTTGTAATGCAACAATAGAAGCAAGCCATAGTAATTGAAATACATAACCACAATCAAAGACGTAAGCTTATTATATCATGCATGACCAATGCTTAAGTTAAAACATATATGGAGGTAATGATACTTGCATAACTTGTAAAAAACATAATAAAGTGGTATGAGTAACACATCTATATACCTTGTACTAGAGGGTGAGGAATATTGTGTAGGTCATAATAATAAGGAATCATCATAAATCATTATAAGAGAATATCTTGGGACATGAGGAGGACATGAGCATGTATAAGAAAAACCACAGATCAAGAATGACATATACCATAAAGCTTTGGGGAGTTCAATAGTGAGAAATACAAGGTGTCATCTATAACTAAAGTATTAATATTCTTGGGTGAAAAATACATCACTTTATATTAAAGACTATTTATTATTCAAGGAACAATGAAAATTGTAATGGAGAACACCTTGCACTCTCATAGAAATCATCATGTACCTTTAGCAGAAAATACCATTAGAATTTGTGAAACAAAGATCAGAGGAACTTTAAATCACTTTTGGACTTAACATAAAGGAACCATTTAAGTTTATCATTAGGGGACCTCTTGGAAACGTAAGGAGAATATGAACATACGTTAGAGAAACCTTTAACCGACATAAACCATGTGAGCTAAGCCATGGAGTCCCAACATTTTTCTTACACAAGAGGAAAGGGGGAAGTCATTTACCAAGGCGACTTCCTAAGATGCTTAAGTGGATCACAAAAGGTTTGCTATTGAGAAACCTCTACTATCGATTGGTCGATAAATCAACCTCTACTAGCAGGTGATTCCTATTTCATACAGTGGCACATAGTTATGGGACAATGGGATTCTACTAGTAGTCTCTCGCCTTTTCTGACGTGGACCTTCCACATCAATCCCAAGGTCCTCTCGGCTAAGTAAACTCTCAAAGAATAATCACAAGGAGGAATCATGAAAGTCATTGGTTGAGAGGTATTCTACTAACCCATCCCATAAGCTTTGTAAAACAATGTAGGGGAATTCTACTAACCCATCCCATAAACATTTTGAAAATTGAACATCATCAAAAGGATAGCTCCTATACCTTTGCTAAACCTCTTCTATCGGCTAGCATCATAATCTTGGCTAAGCCTATACTGTCACCTAGCATCATTATCATATCCCTATATTAATGGGTCATCTTTTCATATCCCTTTACTAACGGGTCATCATAGTCTCATGATCGTAACTAGGTGGGGACTCACATTTCTTTTATTCAGTTATGCTAAACTTCCCAAGACTAGTCCCATTGGACATACAAACATGAACATAATCATGACATACACAACTTGCATAACATAACATCATAAGGAGGACTTTATAATAACATATCATTTACATAATTTCTTAATGAATTTCACAAAATACTTGATATACCTGATCGTCCATAACATTCATAAACTAGTATATATATAGCGAAACCTTTTCATTATTCATAAGAAAGCTCCTTAATCATTGCTTAGATGGGAGATCCTCCACCATTATACATTCATTCATCAAATAGATGGGAGATCCTCCACCATCAATATTCATTCATGAGAATCTTTGCATGAGTTTAATTCATCTTGGGAACCCATAAATTATCATAACATGCTTGTCATGTAAATGCATACAATAATCTCTCATTAACATCAAGAATCTTTATCAAGTAATTTAGTCAAATAAATAGTGGGCATATGAACATGTACTTAGAATGATATATTTCTACAGTGAGAGACAAGAGAGGAGAAAGATTAATCAATTTCAAAGTCATTCAAATCAACCCACTATATTGTAGTAAAACTCTCATAGTTCAATAAAGAATCATATTTCAAGATATATAGGGAAAATAATTAGTTTAAATCATTTTTAATCAACCCATTATGATAATATATATTACCCTTCAAAATATAGACATGGGACCATGAAATCCATCTTATCAAGCAAAAATCTTTATTTTGAATATCATGAAAACCAACTAAACACATAAGTTCCTTCATAGCTTTCCATAGCATCATAGAGAATTTAACTTGAATATCTTAAGATCCATCATAATATCAAAACCCAAAAACATTTTGGCATAACCATCATTTCTTTTAACACTCATATAGAGACATATGTATAATAATGCGTAATAATATCATCATAAACAAGAGTTCATAAATAACCCTAAAATAATCCATAAATCCATAAACACCACATAACATTTTACTTCATGTTAATGCACAAATATAAACCATATATCATATTGAAGAGTTCACAAAATAACTATAAGGATTCATAAACATCAAGTAGTAGGAGAAGAGAAATGGTTAGAGTTGTCAGAAGGAAGGTTCCTGCAATCAAAACCGCATACCTCAAACCTCATAGTTTCTTTAAGAAAATTAGAGGAAAACTTGAGGCCTGACTTGGTTTTCTTAAATTCCAATAAAACGTCTTGAAAATCTTGAGAATGGATGGAGAATTCGGTGAAGATTAGAGAGGAATTAGAGAGGTTTTTAGTGAGTTTTGGAGTTAAAAAATGGCTAAGGATGAGAATTTCACGTATATATAGATATTTGGTTTACAATTGTCCTTGAGTGAAAAGGGGAGTTTTTGACCTACGGTACGTCCAATCCACGTCGCGGTTGCGATGCGGACAACTACTTGTTGCGAATTTTAACCGAAATAATATTTTTTGGCATGGGCTAAAGAACATACCTTTTAGGTAAACGTTCTCCCACTCAATTTTGCCCTCTGAACAAGAATATAAGTTTGAATTTCTATAATTCTGCATGGATTTTGAGATATTAAAAAAATGCATCATAGGGTCTTTCCGAACTACGTTTAGGGGTGTTTTAGATAGGCCCAACAATATCATAATATTCAAGAAATCCATTCATGATGTGGCAAAAATCAACGTATAAACCCCCAATCATTATGTCGCATCAATATCAGACAACATACACCCAAAGATGTCACGCCCCGGACCTAGGGCCTAGACATGACCTGACAATTGAAACCCAAAGGGACCCCAAACAAGCCTCTTAACATATCATTATAAATCCTTGGTCACGGAAGTAATAAAGTAACTATAAGAATATCAAATAGGGATAAATGGGGCTAAGGGAAAACTTTAATACCATAGAACACAGAAGCCAAGAGTATAGCATTGATACATCATAAAGTTCCGACAATACCTCTAATACATAGATAGGAGTGGGGGCCAATACAATCTTCAGGCGCACCCTCATTGTCATAAGTTTCGAACATAAGAAAATTCAATACATAGCATAAATCAAGAGAAGTATGTCCTCGGAATTGAGGACTCACCAACATGCTTTGAGAGGTCGTACTAGCCACGTGGAGAGAAGGATGATCAAGTGGGGCTCCAGTTCCTACATTGTAACATCATGTAGGCATAAAGTATTCATTAGTAAGTTTGAATATACTAAGTATGTAGGATGCAATGCAACAAGAGACAGGCACATAATCGAAATGCATAATTAGGCAATGAACGAGCATATAGCAATATGACATGTATGAATGATACTTGAAGTAAAACAAGCTTATATAGAACATATTACATATGTAAGAAGAGACCATATTATGATAGATTGTCACACCATATTATCCATGGTGATTGAGGTATCAAACCCTCAATTGGTTGATGTTTGTCTCGCCCTACCATCCATGGTGATTGAGGTATCAACCCCTCAATTGGTTGATGGTTGTCTAACCCTACCATCCATGGTTATTGAGGCATCACCTCCTCAACTAGGCATGGTCAACTTATAGTACTATAGATATTTTTAGTGAAAAATACTCATATAAATTTTCCTTGCATCATCAATAAGTCATTCAAATCATAGGTCATGCAATGGATCATCAATAACTCAAGAATTCAAAATTGGATATTTTATCGAACACTTAGCGGGTATGTTATGCTAATATAAGGTCAGGCAACTCAAGAGTGAAATCATGCAATGAAATTCAATGTTAAACCACCAACCAATAGTTAGTAATACCCCATGCATGATACATAAAAATACCTCATCAAATTACATAATGGATCTTTGATTCATAGTTCAAAACTTGCTTAAATAATCACTAGATTGTGAAACCCCAACATAGTTTATAGCCCAGATTCATAATAAGCAATATCCATATGTAATCTACTTGGAAACATGCAATTTAGGTAAAAAGAAATGTTAGGCACCATGGGTGAAAGGACCCAATGGTTGAAACCCACATACCATGGACCTTGAGTCTCTTGAAATTTAGTTGGGAAAGTATGGAAACTTGGAATAGGGTCTTGAAATCCAAACTTGTTCTTGAGTTTCCTTAAATTTATATATGGGTCTTGGTAGAGGGTTTTGAGAGGATTCGAGAGTGGATTAAAGTTGAGAGTAATGAGTTTGATCCTTTGGAATAGGGTTTGTGTCTTTTACGGATGTTAAGATAACATTGGAAGTCTTAAAAAGTCACTAGAATAGATTAAATTCACGAAAACGCCATTAGTGAATGGATAAAAAAAATTGGAAAAGTGATTCCCCAATGAGGCCGACACAGATTGTGTTGCACTCCACGGGTCGTGTGGAGTGCCCGTGAGGTGAGACCTGGTCAAAACTTTGGAAGTTGGGATACTTTGGAAACATCACGTTTTGTCACTTTGACGGGAGCCACCATGGGTCATGTGATGCTACACGGTTCATGTAGTGGACCATGGCGTTACAATTGGTGGAAATAAATGAGCCCAGGAGGCTCCACAAAAGGTGTGATGGTTCATGAGACTTTATAGCCCGTGAGGATGGTCGTGGCACAACACTTGGAAAAAAAACTCCCTTACACGCCTACAACACTTCACTTGCTCATCTCCACGACCAACCATACGGTCAGTGGCAAGCAACATGGCTTGTACCACAGGCCGTGCCCCATGCTTTAGGACAAAAATAGCTCTTTCCTACCCCAAACATTCCATACATCTCATCCAAAGCCTCACTGTCTATCTAATGTTTGTGTGACATCCCTACAAAGGAGGGTCTCACGAAAATGGTCATAACTCCTTCATCCGATCTCGAAATAAGGTGAAACCAAGTGCGTTGAAAATCTAACTCAAACGGCTTTCATTTAACATGTCATAGGTTTTATAGTTCCATGTGTGCTAAAAGTCATGCTAACATAAAGTTGACCCTTACATAAACCAACACCCAAAACTAAACTCATAGGGATGTCTTGAACTTTCTAAGTACTAGAAGTCTCCCATGACCCTAATACACTCCCAACCTAATCTAATGAGGCTTGAAACATGGATACATAAGATCATAGAGTTACGGGGTGTCACAATATCTCCCCTTTGGGAACATTTATACCCAAATGTCAAAGAAACATACACAAGGAAAGCAATCATGAAGATTTTTAACCCAATATGGATGCAACAAATGCACTTAAACATTATTTTCAAAAAGTCTCAACATGAACATCAAAATGACTATAACCTTGTCCACATGAACGTGAATGCATGCAATGACTTAAGGAACAAAACCTAAGACTTGAAATTATATAAGGGACTTAGATTAGTACCTTAGGCTTGAGTGGAATGGAAACAATAGGGATATCGCTTTTGCATGTCCGCCTTGGCTTCCCATGTGGAACTTTCAACTTGTTGGTTTCTCCAAAGAACCTCAATGGAAACCACATCCTTATTCCTTAACCTCTTCACATGCCTATTCAAAATTTCTACCGGGACCTCTTCAAAAGTCAAATTGTCTTCAACAACACCCACCACATCTTTTGGCACAATAACACTTGGTCACCCACACGCTTCCTCAACATAGATATATGGAAGACCGGATGAACCGTATGCATTTCATTGGGCAAATCCAACTCATAGGCCACCTTGCCAATCCTCTATAAGGACCCACTAATCTTGGACTCAATTTACTCTTTTTACCAAAATTAACCACACCCTTCATGGGTGAAACCCTCAAATAGATCCAACCACCAACTTCAAATTAAAGATCCCTTCTCCTCACATCTACATAGAACTTTTCTCGACTTTAGGTGGTTTTCAATCTCTCCCTAATATCCCTCACCTTATCAATGGCCTCCAAAACCAAATCTGGATCTAACAAGGACTTCTCCCCCACCTCAAACCATCAATCCGAGGATCTACAATGCCTTCCACAACAAGCCTTAAAAGGAGCTATACCAATGCTTGCATGATAGCTATTATTACAAGTAAACTAAATCAATTAAAGATGGCTATCTCAACTGCCCTGAAACTCCAAAATACACAAGCCCTAAGTATTTCCACAAGAGTATGGATAGTTTTTTTGGCTTGACCATCCGTTTGAGTGTGAAAGGTCGTATTAAGCATAACTTTAGTACCAAGACCTCTTTGGGAGTACCTCAAAAAGTTTGAAGTGAATTGAGCACCTCAATCTAATATGATAGACAAAGGCATCCCATGCAATCTGACCAACTCTGAGATGTACAATGTAGTATAGTCTTTGACACCATATGTAGTTTTAACCTGTAGGAAAAATGAGTCGACTTTGTCATTCTATCAACCACAACCCAAATAGAATAAAAACCCTTTCTAGTCTTAGTCAGCCCAACCACAAAATACATATTAAGTTCCTCCCACTTCCAAGTAGGACTATCTAAATCATGGGCTAGGTCACCGTCCTTTGATGCTCGACTTTCACTTGTTGGCAATTATTGTAACCAGATACCAACATGGCAATGTCTTTCTTCATACCTCCCCACCAATACACCTCTCTCAAATCCCTATACAAATTCGTAGCGCCGGCGTGAATAGAATAGGAAGAATTATGAGCCTCATCAAGAATATTCTCTTTCAAGCCATCCATAAAAGGAACATATAACCTACCTTGGTACCTAAGGGCACCGTCTCCACCTTGGGAAAAAACCTCCACCTTACCATCCCTCACCAAATTCTTCAACTCTAGCAAGGCAGGGGAAAGATCTTGTTTTGCCTTCATCTCCTCAACCAATGAAGATTTAGAATCATTAACCACCACTACCCCGCTATTGTCAACCTCTTTCAACCAAACCCCCAATCTAGCCAATTGATGGATCTCCCTAGCCACTTCCTTGCCACAATCATCAACATGAACTAGGATACATATAGAAACTTTACTTAAAGCATCGGTCACTATATTTGCCTTACCGAGATGATAATATATACTCATATCATAGTCCTTAAGAAGCTCTAACCATCTTCATTGTCTCAAGTTGAGATCTTTTGGGGTGAACACATATTAGAGAATTTTATGATCCATAAAAACATCAACATGCACGCCATACAATGACGCCAAATTTTCAAAGCAAATACCACGGTGGCCAATTCAAGATTGTAGGTAGGATAATTCTTTTCATGCACTTTGAGTTGTCTAGAAGCACAGGTTATCACCTTACCATTTTGCATCAAAACAAAAACCAACCCAATTCTTGAGGCATCATAATACAGAACAAACCCTTCTTGCTCTTCCGGTAGTGACAAGATAGAAGTGGACACAAGCTTATCCTTCAAAGTTTGGAAATTCTTTTCACACTCGTTGGTCCACAAAAAGCTAGCCTTCTTTTGAGTCAACTTAGTCATAGGAAAAGGAATAAAAGATAACCCATTCATGAATCTCCAGTAATAACCCACTAAGCCCAGAAAGATTCTAATATCCGATGGGGTCAAAGGTCTAAGCCAATTTCCAATCACTTCTGTCTTTTTAGAATCCACCTTAATACCATCCTCTGACGCCACATTACCTAGAATGACAACCTCTTGCAACCAAAACTCATATTTCTCATACTTAGCATACAACTTCTCCTCCCTCAACCATTGTAACACCACTCTCGAATGACTTACATTCTCCTCCACACTATGGGAAAGGATCAAAAAATCATCAATGAAGACCACAATAAATGAATCAAGGTAGGGTTTACATAACCTATTCATAAGATCCATACAGATTGTTGGTGAATTGGTCAACCTAACAGACACTATCACAAATTCATATTGCCCATACCTAGTTTAAAAGGCCATCTTGTGAATGTCATACCTCCTCACTTTCACTCGGTGATACCTCGACCGAAGGTCAATCTTAGAGATGTGACTAGCCCTTTGAAGTTGGTGAAATAGATTATCAGTCCTTTGAAGAGGGTACTTATTATTTTTGGTGACCCAATTGAGTTATCAGTAGTCAACACACATTCTAAGGGACCCATCTTTCTTCCTTACAAATAACACGGTGCACCTCAAGGTGATTGTCTTGGCCTAATAAAACCCTTCTCCAAAAAATCCTTTAATTGCTCCTCCAACTCCTTTAACTCCGTCGAGGCCATACGGTAAGGGGGACTAGAAATTTGTTGAGTATCGGGAAGGAGGTCTATACCAAAGCATATTTCTCTTTTGGGAGGAACACCGGCAAGGTCATTCAGGAAGACATCTAGGAACTCATTAACCACCAGAACCGACTCTATAGGAAGGACTTTAGACTCTACATCCCTAACCCTCATAACATGATAGAGACACCCCTTAGAGATCAACCTTTGGGCCTTCATACAAGAAATAAACCTACCCTTGACCACCACATCATGCCTCTCCCACTCAAGGAAGGGTTCATTGGGAAATTGTAATTTGATCCTACGGGTTCTACAATCAATACAGGCATAGTATGCATGAAACCGATTCATCCCAAGAATAATGTCAAAATCTAACATGTCTATCTCAACAAAGTCACATGGCAATATTTTATCCAAAGATGCAAATGGGATAATTTTTATAGACTCTACTAGCAACAACAGATGCACCAACTGGAGTAGATACCTCATATGGCTCAATCAACTAATTAGGTTCGACATGAAACTTTTTGGCAACAAAAGGAATAACAAAAGAAAGAGTGGAACTTGGGTCGATCAATGCATACATATCAAAATCAAAGCCTTTTAACATATCAGTGACAACATAAGGAACCTCACCAACCCCTTTCCTCCCATTAAGAGCATAGAATCGATAGTGTCTTGGGGCACCACCTTGTTGGCCTCCCCTCTCCACAAGAACTGCATTTGCACCCCGGTTGTGGGCGAACATCTTTGCCCTTATGTTGATTCCGAGGACAATCCACCTTCTTGTGACCTACTTCTCCACAACTATAACAAGCATTAATTTTGTCAAACATAGGCCATCATGGACTCTACTACATCTTGGGCATATAGGTCTAGACACCACACCACTACCTCCTTGGGGCCTTGGGTTGTCATTAGTAAATCTCCCATTAGGAACATGGGAGGTCCCTTGGTATTGATGAAACTAGCCACTCTTGAGAGCTTGGAACTTACCATTAAAATGAGCCCTCTAAGCTTCACTACTCCTCCTCTTCTTCAATTTCTCCCCTTTTAATGTTCGGCATAACTTATTGGGTGGGACAAATTTCTGTCACTAATCAACGTAGCGGCACGACTCTCCTAATTCACTAAATTGGATACACCCATCACAAACTTTTTCATTCTAATCTTGGGTCGAAAATTTCATGACCTGGACCTAAGGACTTGATGTGACACGGTGAATTGAGAACCTGAAGGGACTCTAAACAAGCCTTTTAGCATATTGTTACACAAATTTAGTCGTGGAAGCAATTATATAACAATAATAGATAGAAAAAGGGGAAAACGGGGCTAAGGGACATCTTTGATACCATAGAAACATAAAATGCCAATAGTATAGGATTAACATATAATAAGGTTCCAACAACACATCTAATACATAGATAGGACCGGAGGCCAAGACAATCTCCGAGTTCACCCTCATATTCATAAGTCCCCAACATTAGGAGAGTCAATATACAACAAAGATCAAGAGAAGTATGTCCTTGGAGTTGAGGATGCACTAACTTGCTTTGAGAGAAATCGTACTAGCCTCGTGGAGGATGCTAATGATCAAGCGAAGCTGTGGTTCATACATGGTAACATCATGTAGGCATAGAATATGTGTTAGTATGTTTGAATGTACTAAGTATGTAGGATGCAATGAAATAAGAGATAAGCAACAGATAATATCATAAGCAATGGATAGCATAATTACAATATGACATGTATGAATGATGCTTGAAGTAAAATATGTATATATAGAACAAATTACATATGTAAGAAGCGGTCAACATTATGATGGATTGTCGTACCCTACCATCTATGGTGATTGACTGATAAACCCCTCAATTGGTTGATAGTTTGTCTCACCCTACCAGCCATGGTGATTGAGGTATCAACTCCTCAATTGGCTGATGGTTGTCTCACCCTACAACCCATGGAAATTGAGGTATCAACCTCTCAATTGGTTGATGGTTGTCTCACCATACCATCCATGGTGATTGAGGTATCAACCTATCAATTGATTGATGGTTGTCTCACCCTACCATCCATGGTGATTGAGAAATCAACTCCTCAACTAGGAATGGTCAACATACAATACTATAAGTACTTTTCATGGAAACAACTCATATAAACATTACTTTCATTATCATAAAGTCATTCAAGTCATAGGTCATGCAATGTATCATCAATAGATGAAGAACCTTAAACCGGATATTTTATCAAACACTTGGTGGGTGTGTAATGCTAGTATAAAATCATGCAATTCAAGAGTGAAATCGTGCAAGAAAGCTTGAAGTAAATCAACCCACAAATACTTGGTAATATCCTCATGCAAGATGCATCAAAACCCTGCATCAAATACACAATGGACTATAGATTCATAGCTCAAAATATGCTTAAATGGTCTACATTTTATGAAACTCAAACATAGTATATAGTCAAATTCATAGTAAAACCCATATGTAAATCAACTTAGAAACATTAAATTTATGTAAAAAGGAAGTATAGGGATTATGGGTAAAAGAACCCAATGGTTGAAAACCACATACCTTAACTATGGAGAATTCCTTGAAGAATATTAAAATGGAGACTCGAAGCTTGAATGAAATCCTTAGGTCTGGATTGAGACTTGGCGCTTGAATTTTAGGTGAAATATTTTTCTAAGTATTTGAGAGAGTATTAGGGAGTGTCTTGTATGATATAATATTGAAATATGGCTAAGTATAGGTATTTTTACGCATGAAAAGGCTTTGGCTGAATACGCAAATGCCTTGGGCGAAACCAAAAATAACAGGACAAAAATAATACTTATCTGCGCCCTGGCAGCGTTGCGCATGGGCGCGGATCGTTACTAGAATTTGCAAATTGTGGAATAACAAATTTTGATATAATTGCTCTAATATCGTGGTTAGACCCTTACCCCACTCAATTTTTCCCCTAAACTAGAATATGAAGTCTAATTTTTGATATCACGTACGAATTTGGAGATATATGAAAATTACTATTATCAGTACTTGCGAGTCACATTTTGGGCACTTTTTGGGGTCGTTTCAGGTGAACAATTATGGAGAACATTTGTAAAGTTGGTTGAACTTGAGGGTATGATCCCTTACCCTCATAAATCATTGCTTAAAATTCATGAACTCAATCATTTTGTTCTCCCTAAGCTCAAGAGGGATGAACCGGTTAAGAAATGCTGCCTTAAACTCCTCCTATAGAATCACATTGTTGTTCCCCTTCTCCGTTTTCCATTGTGTAAACCATATTTGAACCACACCTTTGACTTGGTAGGCCACCAACTCTACTTCTCTTATGACCTAACACCTATGATATCCAACACCTTGTATACCTCATCAATAAGTTCTTGAGGGTCTTCATCCACTTTTGACCCATGGAACTCCGATAGGTTCATCCTCATAAACATTCTCACCCTAGATCCTGGGATAGGAGCGAAGGGGCTTGGGCCACTTGATTGATTTGGTGCGTCATGGCTTGGGCTAGCATGGTAAGAGCATCCGAAGCTCTTCGTGAACTAGTTGTTATTTTTGTGTGTGGGCTCTCCTTCCTCTTGTATTAGGCATTATCTAGAAATGGAAAAAAACATTCGTTAGAGGGGAAACTTTACCAAAACTTTTACACCACGACATAGACCATGAAGAAGGGAAACATTTCCCAAAACACCTCATAGCCTCTTACTCATAATCATAGTGCACAACATAATAATGAATAAGACTCTAATTGGCCCGGTGTGTTGGACGCCGAGGACTATTAATAACCTAGGGCTCTGATACCAAGTTCATCATAACTTGGACCTAGGACCTAGATGTGACACGGTGAATGGAAACCCGAAAGGACTCCAAACAAGCCTCTTAACATATCATTGTACATCCTTAGTCGTAGAAGCAAAACACAACTATAAGAGATATTAAATAGGGATAAACGGGGCTAAGGGACAACTTTAATACCATAGAACATAAAAGCTAAGAGTATAGCATTGATACATCATAAAGTTCCAACAACACCTGTAATACATAGATAGGAGCGGGGAACAAGACAATGTCGGGGCTCAACATCCAGGTCATAAGTTTCCAACAAAAGAAAAGTCAATATGTCGCATAAATCAAGAGAAGTATGTCTTTGGAGTTGAGGAGTCACCGACTAGCTTTGACAGTTTGTTTTAGCCACGTGGAGGAGGAGGCTGATTAATTGGGGCTCTAATTCCTACATGGTAATATCACGTAGGCATAAAGTATGCGTTAGTATGTCCGAATGTACTAAGCATGTAGGATTCAATGCAATAATAGATAGGCACATAATTGAAATGCATAAATACGCAATGAACGAGCATATAGAAATTTGACATGCATGAATGACACTTCATGTAAAACATGCTTATATAGAATATATTACGTATGTAAGAAGAGACCATATTATGATAGATTGTCACACCCTATCATCCATTGTGATTGAGGTATCAACCCTTCAATTGGTTGATGGTTGTCTCACCCTACCATCCGTGGTGATTGAGGCATCAACACCTCAATTATTGATAGTTGTCTCACCCTACCATCCATGGTGATTGAGGTATGAACCCCTCAATTGGTTGATGGTTGTCTCACCCTACCATCCATGGTGATTGGGTCATCACCTCCCGAACTAGGCATTGGTCCACTTAAAATACTATAGATATCTTTCATGAAAACAACTCTTATAAACATTCCTTACATTATCAATAAGTCATTCAAATCATACATAATGCAATGGATCATCAATAACTTAAGAACTCAAAACCGAACATTTTATCGAACAGTTGGTGGGTATGTAATGCTAGTATAAGATCATGAAATTCAATAGTGAAATCAGGCGAGAAAATTCAATGTAAAATCACACATTAACAGTTGGTAATACCCCATAAAAGATACATCAAAACCCTTCATCAAATCACATAGTGGATCTTAGATTCATGACTCGAAACATAATTAAATAGTCACTAGTTTATGAAACCCCAACATAGTTTATATCCCAAATTCATAATAAGCAATACCCATAAGTAATCAACTTGGAAACATGCAATTTAGGTAAAAATAAAGGTTATACATCATAGGCGAAAGGACCCAATGGTTGAAATCCAAATATCTTAACCTTGGGTCTCTTGAAATTGAGTTAGGAAAGAATGAAGATTGGAATGGGGTCTTGAAATCCAAACTTGTTCTTATGTTTCCTTTAATTTGTATTAGGCTCTTGGTAGAGGCTTTTGAGAGGATTTGAGAGTGTATTCAAGTTGAGAGTAATGAGTTTGATCCTTCAGAATAGGGTGTAAGTCTTTTGGGGAGGTTAAGATAGCATTGGAAGTCTAAAAAGGTGATTAGAATGGATTAAATTCATGAAAACGCCATTTGTGAACAGATAGAAAAATGGGCAAAGTGATGCCCTACTGAGGCCCACACGGGTCATGTGGAGTGCCCATGAGGTGAAACTTGGTCAAAACTTTTGATGTTGGGATACTTTGGAAAAATCATGTTTCGTAAGTTTCACGTGAGCCTCTAAGGGTCGTGTGATGCTACATGGTTCATATAATGGGCAGTGGAGTTACACTTGGTGAAAAAAATGTGTCCAAGAGGCTCCACACTAGGCCACACAGTTCATGAGCCTTTCCATAGTCCATGACGATGGCCGTGGCACAAACGTGGCAAGAGAACTACCTTACACGCCTACTACTCTTCACTTGCTCACCTCCACGACCAACCACACGGCCAGTGGCAAGCTACATGACCCGTGCCACTGGCCGTTCCCAATTCTATATGCCAAAAATAGCCCTTTCCATCCCTAAACATTCTACATGGCTCATCCAAAGCCTCACTGTCCATCTAAGTGTCCGTGTGACATCACTGCAAGGGAGGGTCTAATGAAAATGGTCATAACTCCTTCATCCGAACTCGAAATGAGGTTAAATGAAGTGCGTTGGAAAACTAACTCAAAGGACTTTCATTTGACATATCGTGGGTTGTCCAGTTCCATGTGTGCAAAAGGTTATGCTCAAAAGTTTACCCTTACATAAACCAGCACCAAAAACTCAACTCATAGGGAAGTCTTGAACTTGTGTAAGTGCTAGAAGTCTCCCACGACCCTAATACACTCCCAACCTAACCAAATTAGGCTTGAAACATGGATACGTAAGAGCATAGAGTTACGGGGTGTCACAATATCTCCCCCTTGGGAAGATTCATCCCCTAATGTCAAAGAAATGTACACAAGGAAAGAAATCATGAAGATTTTTAACCTAATATGGATGAAACAAATGCACTTAAATATTATTTTCAAAAAGTCTCAACATGAACATCAAAATGACCATAACTAGTCAACATGAACATGAATGCATGCAATGACATAAGGGCCGAAACATAAGACTTGAAATCATATAGGGGACTTAGATTAGTACCTTAGGGTTGAGTAAAATGGAAGAGATAGGGATATTGCTTTTGCATGTCCGCCTTGGCTTCCCATGTGGCACTTTCAACTTGTTGGTTTCTCCAAAGGACCTTACAGAAGCCACATCCTTGTTCCTCAATCTCTTCACTTGCCTATCTAAAATTTCTACCGAGAACTCATCATAAGTCAAATTGTCTTAAACAACACTTGCTACATCTAGAGTCACAATAGCACTTGGATCACCCACACACTTCCTCAACACAAATACATGGAAGACTGGATGAATCATATGCATGTCATTCAGCAAATCCAACTCATAGGCCACCTTTCCAATCCTCCTTAATAACCTATAAGGACCCACAAATCTTGGACTCAATTTACCCTTTCTACCAAAATGAGCCACACCTTTCATTGGTGAAACCCTCGAATAGACCCAACACCAACTTCAAATTCAAGATCCCTTCTCCACATATTGGCGTAGTACTTTTATCGACATTGGGCGGTTATCAATCTCTACCTAATCACTCTCTCCTTCTCCATAGTTTCCATAACCAAATCCAGACCTAACAAGGCCATCTCCCCCACCTCAAAACATCAACTGGTGATCTACAACACCTTCCATAAAAAGCCTCAAAAGGATCCATACCAATGCTTGCATGATAGCTATTATTATAAGAAAACTCAATCAACCAAGATGATCATCCCAAGTACCATTAAACTCAAATACACAAGCCCTAAGCATATCCTCAAGAGTTTGGATAGTTCTTTCAGCTTGGCCATCCATTTGAGGGTGAAAAGTCGTACTAAGCTTAACCTTGGTACAAAGATTTCTTTGGAAGGACCTTGAAAAGTGTTAAGTGTATAGCACCACGATCTTATATGATAGACAAAGGCACCCCATGTAATCTTACCAACTCATAGATGTACAATATACCATAGTCTTCGACACTATATGCAGTCTTATCCAGTAGGAAATGAGCTGACTTTGTCATTCTATCAACCACAACCCAAATAGAATCAAAATCCTTTGTAGTCTTAGGCAACCCAACCACAAAATCCATGTTAATTTCCTCCTACTTCTATGTTGGAATCTCTATATCTTGGGCTACGCCACCCCACCATTGATGGTCGGTATTCACTTTTTGGCAATTATGGTAACCAGATACAAACTTAGAAATGTCTTTCTTCATACCCCTCACCAATACGCCTCTCTCAATTCCCTATGCATATTTGTTGCACTGGGGTGGATAGAATAAGAAGAATTGTGCCTCATCAAGAATCTTCTCTTTCAAGCCATCCACACAGGGAACCTACAACCTACCTTTGTACCTAAGGGCACCATCTCTCCCCTAGGAGAAAACCTCCATCTTACCATCCCTCATTTTCATGACCCATAAGGGCCTAGCCGTGACCAGTGAATGGGGAACCCGAAGGAACTCCAAACAAGCCTCTTTGCATATCAATACACATCCTTGGTTGCGGAAGCAATTAAAATGATAATAAGAGAAGGTATATAAAAGGGGAAAAAGGGGCTAAGGGCCATCTGTGATACCATAACAACAATAATCAAGAGATTCAAGGCTCATAGCATGATTACACCACATGCCCAGCAACACCTCTGCTACATAGATGAGAGCGGGGGCCAAGACAAGTAACCGGGCTCAACCTCATTATGATAAGTATACAATAAACAAAAGAGAGTCTTAATACATAACATAAGATAATAGTCATTGTCCCCGGAATGGACGACTCACCAAAGGCTAACTTAAAAAATCTGTCTAGCCACGAGAATAATCGATAGGAGCTCTTGTTCCTACCTGGTAACATCATGTAGGCATAGAGTATCTTTTACTATATTTGAATGTAATAAGTATGGGCATGCAATACAACAAAAGATAGGCATCATAATCAAAATGCATAATAATAATAATAATAGTAATAATAATAATAATAATAATAATAATAATAATAATAATAATAATAAGGAATGAATATCATAACATCAATATAACATGTATGCATGATGCGTGAAGCAAAACATGCTTACAATTCATTCAACCCATATAGATCATAATACATAAGTTTGGGAAGAGACCTCAACGGACATGACATAAAACCAAGCAAGCTACAACTCAAAATCCAGATGTCTACCCTACAACGGAAGAAAGGTGGAAGTTACTTGCCAAGGTAAAGCTCATAATGCCTAAGTGGATCCACTAAGCCTTTTTTGAACTAGGTACTCACCTCTAGTTCTTCGACTCGGGTACTCGCCTCTAGTTCTTAGACTCGGGTACTCTCCATAAGCCCGGAATCAGGTACTCACCTAAAGCCCTCATATTTCGGGTACTCGCCTCTTAGAGATTTGGGGACTTACCTGTAATCCCTTTACCTACGGTGGCACATAGTTCTAGGATTTAGGAACTCGCCTCTAGTCCACTCGCTGCTAAATCTAATCCCACAAAATATATAAAATACAATCATAATTCAATAACTTGCAATAAACATAGAGACATGGCACGAGTAGCTCTTAAGATTATTGACCTCATGTGGTGAGCTTAACTTCAATCATAAGAATAGAACAACATCAACATTGTCCTTTCATTATCATAAAACATCAAAGGCTCTCAAGAGGTATAATCTTAGAAAAGGGGCTTAACTCAGCCCTACAACCTCATCAACATTTTCATGCGTTAAACACATCTTTAGAAAGCTCATAATCATTGTAGGGTCACTTGAATCATAACTCTACCAATAGATCATCAAAACTTAAAGAATCCTTGAAAAGGCATTTTATCAAACTCTTGGAGGGTGTGTAATATTAGTGTAAAACCATGCAATTCAAGAGTAAAATCATGCAAGAACTTTTATTGTAAAACCATCAATCAATACCTTGCAAAACTCTATAGAAATATACATCAAAATAACTCATCAAATATTAAACTAGAACCAAGATTTTTAGCTCAAAACATGTTGAAACAATCATACTTTCATAAACCCCAAATTACTATGCCGTGAAATTTATAATAATTAAGACCCATAAGTAAATCAACATTTAAATCATGCAATTTAAGTAAAAAGGAGGCTTACGTACCATGGTGGAAGGACCAAATGGTTCAATAACAAATATCTTGACCTTGAAGAATTTTGTGAAGAAAGATTTTAATGGAGACTTGAAGCTTGAAGGAATTTCTTAGATCCGGATGAGGGTTTTGGGACTTGAATCTTGAGAGAAATAGTAGTCTAAGTATTTGACTGAGTATTTGGGAATGTTTAGGATGATATGAGTGTTAAATAAGGCTAAGTATAGGTATTTTCACGGTTTGGAACATTTAGACCCAAGATTTAAAAGTATGGGACCGCAGTCCAAAACTGGACCAAATTTTAAAACATATGCATGTCGCCCAGGGGATGCAGAAACAACACTATTTTATGCCAACTTGGAAAATCATAATTCGATACATTTGATTATGGAGATGTGTGTAGAAGAAATAGTATATTGATAAAGTTTTTTCCGAAGTCAAAAGAGAGATTCGGTTGAAATAATAAAGGAATTCTAACCATCTGATTATCCTATAACACTATAACATAGACTAATGAAATGACTACTTATAAATCCTTTTTTGGGTTACACCCATTATCTTAAGTTTTTGATCGAAGGCTTTTGAAAAAAAATAAGTGGATGGTTAGGAAGACCAAGATACACGAAGGATTAATAATTGAGCTAAAATCAAGGTTAGAATCTCTTCCCCCTAACTTTGACCCCCTGAACAAGAATATGAAGTCAGATTTTGGAGTGTAACGAATGGAATTTTAGATATATGGAATTTAAAATTCTAGGCATTCTTAGGCACATATTTGAGCACTTTTTGGGGTCATTTCAATATCTCACACTTGGGAGCATTCGTCCCTGAATGTAAGAGAGACGTACAAGGCAAGGGTGATCATAAACAAATCAGCCCCAACAAGAATGCAACATTACATTTTAAATACTATTTTCAAAATCTCAACGTAAGGGTAAAATTATCATAAACTTTCCAACTTAAACATGAATGCATATGAATGACATGGGGGTTGAAACATAATACTTGGAGTCATAGAAAAGGACTTGACATGTTATCATAAGCTTGAATAGAATGAATGAGGTACAAATATTGCTTCTCTCTGCATGCATCGGCTACCTGAGAGACACATACAAATAGACGACTCTTCCAAAGGGCCTTGGAGAACACTACATCATTACCAAACAATCTCTCCACTCATCTATCCAACACTTCCACTGGGATCTTCTTCTAAGCCAACTTATTCTCTTCATCACTCATAATCTCAAAGAGTGCTATAGCACTCGAGTCACCATCACATCCCATCAACCTAGAAACATGTCAAACCGGACAACCATACTCCTATACATAGGCAATTTATAAACTTATGCAACCTTACCAACTTCCTCTACTCTCTAAAAAGGACTCACAATCATAAACTCATTTGTCAACCTTAACCACAGCTATTCCACTTGTTGCCACGAATTATCATCTCCCTCTTAGGAGATAACCTCCACTCTACCCTCTTTCCACCCAAAACATCTAACTCTAATAAGGCGGAATCAAGGTCTTGCCCAATCTAGACCTCTTAACCCAAGAAGATTTGGAACCATCAAGAATACTATTCTATCATTCTCAACTTCACTCAACATAACTTCCAATCTAACCAACCGATAGACCACACTAGTCTCCTCTTTGCCACCATTATCCACACATGCTAGGCTACCTAGAGCACCGACCGGAACGTTAGCATTACCAGGGAAATATAATTCACACTCATTCATAATGCCTAAGGAATTTTAACCACCTCCTTGCTATCCACAATGTAGACCCATCACATTTGGCAAACAACCTGTCATCCTCCAGGGCTTGCATACTAACCCTAAAGGATTCACAAGCTCTAATTAAATCCATACTTTAACACTAAAGACCACCACAAGCATCTCAAAGTAGGGACTATAGACCCTATTTATGAAACCCATAAACATAGCCAATGCATAGTTTAACCAAACAACTCCACCAATACAAATAATGCTCACTTGAGGACAAAGCTCAAACTGAAGATCAATCTTAGTTAAGCGACTAACCCATTGTAGTTGACTAAATAGACCGACCATCGTCAACCATCATATTAAAACCTAACGGGTTTACACTCATTGGAATGTGCTATGCAAGTAGCCCAAACTACTCCAAGACCTCCAACACATCAAGATAAGTTCAACAAAGATCATAAGGCAAGACTTCTATGCAATAAGAGCATAGGCAACCCTTAGAGATCAATTGAACCTTAAGGAAAGAATGGACCTACCTCTCTTTTGCTACCACTTGGAACCCTCCCACTCAAGACGAGTTCATTAGGGAGTTAGAATCTAACTCTACGAGTCATACCATCCATGAAGACACAACATTCATGCAACTATCTCATCCCAAGTATAACAGCACAACCACCAGACCAACTCCAACAAGTCATGAGGCAAAACCTAATGCAATATGAACACGGATCAATACTTATGGACTTTCTAGCAACCATATACTAAACCAATAGACATATACCAAAGGTTCACATTGCAACTTAGGACACACAAGAACTCCACTAGTAACCAAAAGAATGATGAAAGAAATAATGAAACTCGGATCCCTCAAAAACAAAAACTTCAGCTTACCTTCAAAGCACTATGCTCAAGCCTAGTGACTTCTAGAGGGTTATGGTTGAGAACGCCGATGACTATGCTTATGATTCATGGGAACCTACAGACAATGTCTCATCTTATGATCCATTCCACCACATCCAAAGCACACACCTGATCCGGATAAGCAATCTCCCAGGTGGCACTTTTCACACTTGTTATACATAGGAGGAGCTTGTCCACCAACACCTTCACCTAGATTCTTGGGGCTTCCCACTCTGTTCCTGACAACCCTCTCATTTGGAACATGGCTGGACTCATGATCTTGGAAGCTACCCTCAAATCGAGCCCTCTTGGATCCCTCACTTCTCCCCTTCCTCAACTTTTCCTCCTCGATTTGGTCGGCATAAGTCATCAAACAGGACAAGTCCATGCCACTAATTAGCAAGGCAGACCAACATTCTTCACTCACCAAGTCAGAGACCCCCATCAAAAACTTATTCATCCTTGATCTAGGATCAACCACCAAATGAGGAGCATACTTGGAAAGTTAGTTGAACTAGAAGGCATACTCCCTCTCACTCATAGAACCTTTTTTCAAGTTCATGAACTCTACCAATTTAGCTTTCCTAAGTTCAAGGGGGCAAAAACTGATTAAGAAAAGCCATCTTGAGCTCCTCCTAAAGCACCACATTACCAATTCCCTTCTCACCCTTCTATTGATAATATCATATTTTGGCTACACCTTTGAGTTGGTAGGCGCCAACACTGCCTTTTCATTCGGCCCAACACCTATGATATTCAAGATTTTGTAGACCTCATCAATAAAATCTTCTGGACCTTCACCCACCTTTGACCAATCAAACACAGGTGAGTTCATCCTCACAAAGTCTCTCCCTCGAGATGTCGGAGTAGGAACATGAGGGGCTTGGGCCCCTTGGTTGGATTGATTATCCACAATTTGTACAAGCATGGTAAGAGCATCCCGGAACACATCATGAGTCGGTTGTTGCTCGGGAGAGTGGGATCTTCTTCCTCTTGTGTTAGGCATGATGTTGCATAACAAAAAACAATCGTTAAGGGGAAAACTTACTCCAAGTCTATAGTACAGCTTAGAACATGAAGAAGGGAAACTTTTCCTAAACGTGTCAAAGCCTCCTACTCATCATTATGGTGCATAATACAACCATGAATAAGACTCTAATCGACGTGGTGTATTGGAGTCCGAGGATCTATCAGCCTAGTTCTCTGATACCATCTTTGTCATAACCCGGACCTAGGGCCTAGTTATGACAGGCGAATGGGGAATCCAAAGGAACCCCAAACAAGCCCTTTTGCTTATCATTACATATCTTTGGTCACGGAAGCAATTAAAATGACAATAACACAAGATATATAAAGGGGGAAAAAGGGGCTAAGGGGAATCTTTGACACCATAACAATAATAAGCAAGAGTATCAAGGCTCATAGCATGATTACACCACATGTTCAACAATACCTCTACTACATAGATAAGAGCGGGGGTCAAGACAAGAAACCGGCTCACCCTTATGGTCATAAGTACACAATAAATGAAAGAGAGTCTTAATACATGACATAAGAGAATAGTCATTGTCCCTAAATGGACGACTTACGAAAGGCTAACTTGAACAATCCGTCTAGACACGAGAAGAGTCAAAATAAGATCCAGTTCCTATATAGTAACATCATGTAGGCATAGAGTATGCATTAGTACGTTTGAATGTACTAAGTATGTGGCATGCAATGCAACAAGAGATAGGAATGATAATCAAATTGCATAATAATAATAATAATAATAATAATAATAATAATAATATTGATAATAATAATAATAATATTGATAATAATAATAATAACAATAATAATAATAATAATAATAAGCAATGAATAACATAATATCAATATGACATGTATGCATGATGCGTGAAGTAAAACATGCTTACAATTCAGTCACTCATATAGATCATAATACATAAGTGTGAGAAGAGACTTCAACCGAAATAACATAAGACCAAGCGAGCGACAACTTAGAATGTCAATGAAAACACTACACCAAAAGAATGGGGGAAGTTACTTTCCAAGGTAAACCTCCTAATGCCTAAGTGCATCCACTAAGCCTTTTGTTAATCGGGTACTCACATCTAGTTCTTCGACTTGGGTACTCGCCACAAGCCCGGACTTGGGTACTCGCCTCAAGCCCTCATATTTAGTATACTCGCCTCTTATAGATTTAGGGACTCACCTCTAATCCCTTTACCTACTGTGGTACATAGTTCTAGGATATAGGGACTCACCTCTAGTCCACTCGATGCTAAGTCTAATCCCTTGGAATATATATAAGATAATCATACTTCAATAACTTGCAATAAATATAGAGACATGTCATGAGTAGCTCTTAACATCATTGAACTCATGTACTGAGTTTAACTCCAATCTTAAGAATAGATCATCATCATCATTGCCCTTTCATTATCATCAAACATCAAAGGCTCACAAGAGGTATTATCTTAGAAAAGGGGCTTAGTCCGGCCCTACAACATCATTAACACATTCATGACTTAAACAAATCTTTAGAAAGCTCATAATAATCATAGGGTCACTTGAATCATACCTCAACCAATGTATCATCAAAACTTAAAGAATCCTCAAAAAGGCATTTAATCAAACACTTGGAGGGTCTGTAATTCTTGTTTAAAACTATGCAATTCAAGAGTAAAATCATGAAAGAAACTCCATGGTAATACCATCAATCAATACCTTGCAACACCCTCAAGCATTATACATCAAAACCGCTCATCAAATCTTACATTAGATCAATGATTTATAGCTCAAAAAATATACTAAAACAATAATACATTCATAAACCCCAAATCACCGTGCAGTGAAACTTATAATAATCAAGACCCATAAGTAAATCAACACTTAAATCATGCAATTTAAGTAATGAGAAGGCTTAGGCACCATGGGTGGAAGGACCCAATGGTTCAACACCACATACTTTTAGCTTGAAGAATTTCTTAAATAAGACTTTAATGGAGACTTAAAGCTTGAAGGAATTTCTTAGTCCGAATGAGGGTTTTCGGACTTGAATCTCGAGAGAAATAGTAGTCTAAGTATTTGAGTGAGCATTGGGGAATCTTTAGGATGATATGAGGGTGAAATAAGGCTAAGTATAGGCATTCTAACAGTTCCCAAGACTTAAATGTTTGGGACCTTAGACCAATTTTAAAGCATGTGTGCGTCGCCCAGGGGATGTATAAACAACATTGTTTTTTGCCAACTTGAAAAATTATAATTTGATATGGTTGCTCTAAAATCGAGGTTAGACCTTTTTCCCCATAATTTTGACACCCTAAACAAGATTATAAAGTCGGATTTCGAAATAACAAAAGGATTTTTAGATGTATGGAATTTAAAATTCTGGGCATTTTGAGGGACATTTTCGTGAAGTTTTTAGGGTCGTTTCACTCATCAAACTCAAGCAAGGTGGGGTCATGATCTTGCTTTGCCTTTACTACTCAACCAATGAAGATTTAGAACAATCAACCACCACTATCCTACCATTGTCAACCTTTTTCAACCTAACCACCAATCTAGCCAACCGATGGACCTCCATAGCCACCTCCTTGCCACTTTCATCAACATGAGTTAGGCTACCCTTAGACACCCAACCCAAAGCATCAGCCACAACATTTTCCCTACCGGGATGATAATATACACTCATATCATAGTCGTGAAGAAGCTCTAACCACCTTCGCTATCTCAAGTTGAGATCTTTTTTGGGTGCACATATATTAGAGACTTTTATGATGGGTGAACACATCAACATGAACCCCATATAAATAATGACACCAAATTTTCAAAGAAAATACCAAGGCGGTCTATTCAAGATCGTGGGTAGGATAATTCTTTTCATGCCCTTTGAGTTATCTAGAAGCATAGGCTATCACCTTACCATTTTGCATCAAAAAAAAACCCGACCCAATTCTTAAGGCATCACAATGCACAACAAACCCTTCTAGCCCTTCCGGTAGTGACAAGATAGGAGCGTACACAAGCTTATTCTTCAAAGTTTGGAAACTCTTTTCACACTCATCGGTCCACACAAATTTAGCCTTCTTTTGAGTCAACTTAGTCATAGGTGAAGCAATAGAAGAGAACCCATTGAACAATCTCCAATAATAACCTGCTAAGCCCAAAAAGATTCTAATATCCGATGGGGTCAAAGGTCTAGGCCAGTTTCTAATCACTTCTATCTTTTTAGGATCCACCTTAATACCATCCCCCGACACCACATGACTTGGAAAGGTAACCTCTTACAACCAAAACTCACACCTCTCCTACATAGCATACAACTTCTAGTCCCTCAACCTCTGTAGCACCACCCTCAAATAACTAACATGCTCCTCCTCACTATGGGAAAAGATAAAAATACCATCAATGTAGACCACAACAAATGAATCAAGGTAGGGTTTAAAGTCCCTTTTCATAAGATCCATTAAGATAGTTGGTATATTGGTCAACCCAAAATCATGAATACAAATTTATATTGCCCATACCTTGTCCAGAAGGCCATCTTAGGAATGTCACAATCCCTCAGCTTTACTTGGTGATACCCGGATCGAAGATCAATCTAAGAGAAGTGACTAGCCCCTTCAAGTTTGTCAAATAGATCATCAATCCTTGGAATAGGCTACTTATTTTTTATGGTGACCCAATTGAGTTATCGGTATTCAATACACATTCTAAGGTACCCATATTTCTTCTTCCCAAATAACACCGGTGTACAACAAGGTGATTGGCTAGGCCTAATAAAACCATTCTCTAACAAATCCATTAATTTCTCCTTCAACTCCTTTAACACTGTTGGGGCCATACGGTAAGGGGGAATAGAAAGGAGTTGAGTATCGAGAAGAAAGTCGATAGCATAGGCAATTTTCCTCCCGGGAGGAACACCGGGAACGTCATTTGGGAAGACATCTAGGAACTCATTAACCACTGGAATCGACTCTATAGGAAGGACTTTAGACTCTATATCCCTAACCATCACAAGATGATAGAGAAACCCCTTAGAGATCAACCTTTGGGCTTTCATACAAGAAATAAACCTACCCTTGACAACCACACCATGACTCTCCCACTAAACGACGGGTTCATTGTTAATTGAAATTTGACCCTACGGGTTCTATAATCAATAGAGGCATAGTATGCAGGCAACCAATACATCCCAAGAATAATGTCAAAATCTAACGTGTCCACCTCAACAAAGTCACATGGCAATATTTTATGCAAAATACAAATGGGACAATTTTTATAGACTCTACTAGCAACAACAGATGCACCAACGGAAGTAGACACCTCATATGGCTCATTCAACAACTCGGGTTTGACTTGGAACTTTTTGGAAATAAAAGGGGTAACAAAAGAAAGAGTGGCACCCAAGTCAATCAATGCATACACATCAAAATCAAAGACTTTTAACATACCGGTGATGACATTGGGAACCTCACAAACCCCTTGCCTCCCATGAAGAGCATAGAACCGATTATGTCTTAGGGCACCACCTTGTTGGCCTCCCTTCCCCATAGGAATCGCTTTTTCACTGCGGCAATATGGCGAACATCTTTACTCTTATGTTGATTCCAAGGACAATCCACCTTCTTATGACCTGCTTCTCCATAACTATAGCAAGCATTAGTCTCCCTCAAACATGGGCCACCATATCCTCTACCACATCTTGGGTCCTTTGGTTGTCATTAGTAAATCTCCCATTATGAAAATGGGAGAAAACTTGGCCTTAGTGATACCAGCCACCCTTGGGAGCTTAGAACTTACCATCAAAACGGGCCCTCTTGGCCTTACTACTCCTTCTCTTCCTCAACTTGTCCCTTTCGAATTGTTTGGCATAAGTCATTAGGCAGGACAAATACATGTCATCAGTCAACATAGCAGCCCGACATAACTTATCCACTAAATCGGATATATCCATCATAAACTTGTTCATTCTAGACCTTGGGTCGGCTACCAATTGAGGAGCATTTTTGAAAGTTTGTTGAACTTGAGGGCATAGTCCCTCACACTCATAGATCCTTGCTTCAAATTCATGAAATCTATCATTTTGGCCTCCCTAAGCTCGATAGGGAAGAACCGACTGAGAAATGCCGTCTTAAACTCCTCTAATGAAATCACATTGTTTTCCCCTTCTCTGTTTTCCATTGTATAAACCATATTTGAGCCACACACTTGAGTTGGTAGGCCGGCAACTCTACCTTCTCTTCCGGCCTAACACCCATGATATCTAACACCTTGTATACCTCATCAATAAATTCTTAAGGGTCTTCATCCACTTTTGACCCATGGAACTTCGATGGGTTCATCCTTATAAAGTCTCTAACCCTAGATCCTGGGTAGGAGCATAAGGGGCTTAGGCCCCTTGATTGATTTGTTGTGTCATGGATTGAGAAAGCATGGTAGGAGCATCCCAAAGCTCCTAATGAGTCGGCTGTTCTTTGGGTGTGTAGGCTCTCCTACCTTTTGTGTTAGAAATGATCAAGAAATGGCAAAGAACATTCGTTAGAAGGATAACTTCTATAGAAGGACATAGAAATGAAGAAGGGAAACATTTCCTCAAACGCCTCATAGCATCTTACTCATAGTCGTGGTGCACAACACAACCATGCATAAGACTCTAATCGACACAGCGTGTTGGATGTTGAGGACCATTAATAACCTACTACTCTGATACTAAGTTTATCACGACCCAAACTTAGGGCCTAGATGTGACATTGCGAATGGAAATCGAAAGGGACCCCAAATAAGCCTCTTAACATATCATTACACTTCCTTGATCGCGGAAGCAATTAAACAACTATAAAAGATATTAAATAAGGATAAATAGGGCTAAGGGACATCTTTAATACCATACAACATGGAACCCAAGATTATAGCATTGATACATCATAAAGTTCCAATAACACCTCTAATACATAGATAGGAGCGGGGACCAACGTAAAATCTGGACTTACCCTCATGGTCATAAGTTTCCAACATAATAAAAGTCAATACATAGCATAAATCAAGAGAGGTATGTCTTCGGAGTTGAGGACTCACCAACTAGTTTAGAGAGGTCGTACTGACTACGTGGAGGAGGAGTATATCAAGTGGGGCTCCGATTCCTACATGGTAACATCATGTAGGAATAGAGTATGCTTTAGTACATTTGTAGGTACTAAGTATGTAGGATGCGATGCAACAAGAGATAGCAATGTGGCATGCATGAACGATACTTGATGTAAAACATGGTTATATAGGACATATTACATATATAAGAAGAGACCACATTATGATGGATTGTCACATCCAACAATCCATAGTGATTGAGGTATCAATCGTTCAATTAGTTGATGGTTGTCTCACCCTACCATCCATGGTGATTGAGTTATCAACCCCTCAAATGGTTGATGGTTGTCTCACCCTACCATCCTTGGTGATTGAGATATCAACCCCTCAATTGATTAATGGTTGTCTCACCCTACCATCCATGGTGATTAAGGAATCACCTTCTCAACTAAACATGGTCAACTTACCATACTATAGATACTTTTAATGAAAAAACTCATATAAACATTCCTTGCATCATCAATAAGTTATTCAAATCATATGTCATGCAATGTATCATCAATAACTCAAGAATTCAAAATCAGACATTTTATCGAACACTTGGCGGGTATGTAATGCTAGTATAAGATCATGTAATTCAAGAGTGAAATCATACAAGAAAATTTAACGTAAAACCACCCATCAACACTTAGTATTACCCCATGCAAGATACGTTAGAACCCCTCATCAAATCACATAGTGGATCTTATATTCATAGCTCAAAATATGCTTAAATAGTCACTAGTTTATGAAACTCCAACATAATTTAAAGCTCAAATTCATAATAAGCAATACCCATAAGTAATAAACTTGAAAACATGAAATTTAGGTAAAAAAGAAGGTTAGGCACCATGGGTTAAAGGACCCAATGGTTGAAACCCACATACTTTAGATCTTGAGTCTCTTGAAATTGAGTTGGGAAAGAATGGAAGCTTGGAATGGGGTCTTGAAATCCAAACTTGTTCTTTAGTTTCATTGAATTTATATTGGGGTCTTGGTAGAGGCTTTTTAGAGGATTTGAGAGTGTATTCAAGTTGAGAGTAATGAGTTTGATCCTTTGGAATAGGGTTTAAGTCTTGGAGGTTAATATAGCATTGGAAGTCAAAAAAGGTCATTATAATGGATTAAATTCATGAAAACGCCATTAGTTAATGGATAGAAAAATTGGCAAAGGGATGCCCCACTAAGGCCCACACGGGTCGTGTGTGTGGAGTGCCATTGAGGTGAGACTTGTTCATAATTTGGAAGTTGAGATACTTTGGAAGAATGACATTTCGTCACTTTGACAGGAGCCTCCACGAGTCATGTGATGCAACATGGTCCGTGTAGTGGCCCATGGAGTTACACTTACTGAAACAAAATATGGGCAGGAGGATCCACACTAGGCCAAATGGTATGTGAGGCTTACCACGGCCCATGAGGATGGCCGTGGCACAGAACTTGGCAAAAGAACTTCCCCACACGCCTACTACTCTTCTCTTGCTCACCTCCACGACCAACCACGCGGTCAGTGGAAAGCCACATGGCCCGTATCACTAGCCATTCCCTATACCTTACGCCAAAAATGGCCCTTTCCAACCCCAAACATTCCACACGGCTCATCCAAAGCCTCACTATCTGTCTAAGTGCCCATGTGACATCATTGCATGGGAGGGTCTCATGAAAATGGTCATAACTCCTTCATTTGAACTGGAAATGAGGTGAAACAAAGTGCGTTAGAAAGCTAACTCAAAGGGATTTAATTTTACATATCATGGATTGTCCATTTCTATGTGTACTAAAAGTATGCTCACTTAAAATTGACCCTTATATAAACCAACACCCAAAACTCAACTCATAGCGAAGTCTTGAACTCGTCTAAGTACTAGAAGTCTCCCACGACCCTAGTACACTCCCAACCTAACAAAATTAGGCTCGAAACATGGATATATAAGATCATAGCGTGCTATCATAATACAGATCAATTAGATCAACATATGCACTAGTCCATAGAATCGCCCCACATAAGTCCTTTACAAGGCCTCCCTGCAGTCCATAGTGCCAATAATTATACATACATGCATTGGGATATAATATTCACAGCGAACTATGCAAATTAATATTCCAAAATCACAACACTACTCATATCAAAAGATGCTAGTATTCTGCATACATTTCAGGCTCAACATGCGTGTAACTCCACTCAATCTAAGGTTTACGAAAAGCCTAGCTTATTTGAAAAATGCCACCTCAAATCGGACTCAGTCTAGCTGTGTTTTTTCCTTCTTAATAGTCTCCCAAAGCTGCTCAACAATTACAATATATTATTTCACGGTGTCAACTTAATCAATTTTGTTGTATTATCTTTTAAATGAGCGTAATTAGGCAAAAAGAGATAAAAGTATGCCCCATGCCCAAAAACATGAGCAAAACTTTCATAAATTCCCATGACACCCCAAGCCTATAGCCAAAAACTTTGGTCTAAAATGGACCCAGAAGACTGAGAAAACATTTAAAAGCTAAAGTTAAAAGTTCTACCAGCAAACCTCCTTTTGCATAACTTTCTCGGCCTTAATTCTCAAAAACCAGGTAACTACAGCCAACACCCAGCTAACTATTGTGTTCCCCTCAAGAAATAGAACACTTTAGTCTAAAGTTTCATCCAATTTTGTCAAGATTTTCGAACAAAATCTAGATATAAATTATTCACCAAAATCAATAAAACCCACAGCAAAAACTGGAAATTTACCTCAAAACGCATGCCAAATATTGAAACCAACTTTACTGCAATATTCATTGTGGAATTCGGGGTTACGTGGACCTTTAAACCATCAAAATGTACTTAGATCGATCTTTTTACGAGTTGCTGAAGTATGAGAATTGGGTTGGTTCACGTTGTCGACCTATATGTATATAACCCCAACTCTTTATCGCGAAGACGGAGCTTATAGCAGGTTACTCTCTCCAAATGAAAACATGGCTCCATGAGTGCTGAGGCTTTCCCTCCTTTCCTTCCACAATCACAGATAAATCTTCGCTGAAATGACCCCAAAAAGTGCCCGAAAATGTCCCTTGAAAGTGCTCGAAATTGTAATTTTCATATATCTTAAAATCCGTGCATGATATCTAAAATCTGACTTTATATTTTTGTTTAGGGGGCAAAAATGTGTGGGACACAGGTCTAACCCTAATTTTAGAAAAACCTTATCAAAATACGAAAATCAAAAGTGGCGATTTTCAAAGAGGACTTCGCGCCCCAGGCGCGACATACTAGGGCGTACCTTAGTGTTAAATATGCCCTATTTTTTTAATTTTGGTCCAAGGCCATTGGGTCTTGGGCCTAAGTCTCCCCATGTGAAAAAACACCTATATTAAGTCATTTTTCAACCTCATATCATTCAAGATGTTCCACAAAAACCCTCTCTAACACTTAGACAAATATTTTACTCAAAACTCAAGTACCAAAAGCTCTTTCTGAGTCGTAAGGATTTCAATCAAGCTTCAAATTCTCATCTCAATCTTCATCAAGGAATTATCCAAAGTCAAGGTATGTGGGTATCAACCATTGGATCCTTTCATCTATGGTGCCCAAGCTTCCTTGTTACCTAAATACATGTTTCTAAGTTGATTTTACTTATGGGTCCTCTATTATGAATTTGACTATGAACTATTTTGGGGTTTTGTAAAAGTCTAGCTGCTTAGGCATGTGTTGAGCTTTGAATCTTTGATCTATCTCGAGATTGGATGAAGGCTTTTGATGTACTTTACAAGGTGGTATTAGCAAGTGTTGGTGGGTTGATTTACTTCACGATTTCTTGCACTATATCAGTCTTTAATTGTATGATTTTACACTAACATTACACACTCACTAAGTGTTAGATAAAATGTCTGGTTAGGGTTCTTGAACTATTGATGATCCATTGCATGACTTATCACTTGTACAATATTATGATGATGAAGGGAATGTTTATATGTTTTGATTTCATGAATAGTATCTATAGTGTTGCATGTTGACCATACCTTGTTCGGTGGGTGGTAGGCCTAAACAACCATGTTGGTGAGTTTGTACCTTAATTGCCTCGCTCAGGAAGTAGTAGGCCCATGCAAACATGTTGGGGGGTTTGTACCTCAATTACCTCGCTCGGGAGTTAGTAGGTCCATGTAACCATGTTGGGGGATTTGTACCTCAATTTCCTCGCTCAGGAGGTAGTAGGCCCGTGCAACCATGTTGGGGGTTTGTACCTCAATTGCCTCGTTCGGGAGGTAGTAAGCCCGTGCAACTATTTGGGGGGTTCGTATCTCATCCACCTTACTCAGGGCGTTGTAGGCCTATGCAACCACATTGAGGGGTTTGTACCTCAATCGCCCCATGAAAGGGGTGGTAAGCCTTGATCTTAATAATGTTGGTCTCTTTCTATACATGTAATATATTTTATGTAAGAACGTTTTACTACAAGAATTGTTCATCCATGTCATATTGTTATATTCTCGTTTATTGCCTTCTTATGCATTTCAAATATGTTGCTTGTCCCTTGTTGCATTTCATCCTACATACTTAGTACATACAAACATACTAACGCATACTCTATGCCTACATGATGTTACCATATAGGAACAGGAGCTCCACTTGATCATTCTCCTCCTCCACGTGGCTAGTACTACCTCTCAAAGGTTGTTGTTGAATTCTCAACTCTGAGGACATACTTCTCTTGATTCATACTATATATTGACTCTTTTTATGTTGGAAACTTATGGATATGAGGGTGAGCCTAGAAAGTTGTCTTGGCCCCGCTCAATTCTAAGTCTAGAGGTGTTGTTGGATAAGTAATGTAATTATGCTTGAGCTTTCACTCAAATATGTTATTTAAGTATTAAATTCTTTTTCTTAGCCCCAATTTTCCTTGTCTATGTTTCCTTTTGTTGTTTTATCTTTCTTCCACGACCAAGAATATGTGTATGATACGCTGAGAGGCTTGATTGGGGTTCCTTCGGGTTCCCCATTCATCATGTTACGTATAGGCCCTAGTTTGGGGCATGAAAAACTTGATATCAGAGAACTAGGTTGCTGATGGTTCTCGGATTCCAACACACTGAATCGAGTAGAGTCTTATTCATGATTTTTGAAGTGCGCCATCACCATGCATGAGAAGCTATGACGCATTTTAGGAAATGTTTCCCTTTTTCTAGATCTATGTTATGCGATAAAGTTAAGTCCCCTAAGGCTTATTTCTTTTTTAATCATTGTGTTTCAGAATATGTCTCAAGCTACTTGGGACGATGATATTTCAAATGCGGAGGTTCACAATGCTCTATGTGTATTGGCCAAAGTGGTGACAAACTTGACAACTCAACTCAATCAACACGTGGGTGTCCCTAAGACTTCAAGTGGTAAGATGAGGAAGAGAAAAAGGGAAGGAGGCAATGAGGGCCCATTTTGAAAGAAAGTTCCAAAGTTTCAAAGTCCCAAAGGTGGGGGTGGTGTGGTGCCTTATGCTAGTGCCCAAGATATGGTACATGCCATGATGGCCCATGCCTGAAAGTTTTGGATACTTGTTATGGTTGTAGAGAGGTGGGTCATAAGGTAAATGATTATCCTCGTAAACGCATCATGGGTAAAAGTGGTGATGTTAAACAAGGTGAAGATATTGGTGGACATGTTCCTCCAACATGCAAAAAGTGTGGAAGGTACCACTCGGGAGACTGCTTAGCCAGTTTGGGTGCGTGTTTTGGGTGTGGTGGAGTGGATCATAAGATGAGGCATTGTCAGTGGGTCCCTAAATCTCTTTAGGATGGTCATCGACGTTCGCAGCCGTACCCCTCTAGGAGTTGCTAGGCTTGGCATGTTACTTTGCAAGTATGTTGATGATCTTCATTTTTATGGATCCAGGTTCCACTATACCTTTCATTATTCCTTTTGGTTGATAGCAGGATTTTTGTGTATCCCGAGTTGTTATGTGAACCTTTGGTGTTTGACCATATGTTAAGCCTATTGGTTCTAGAAAGTTCGTAGGTATTGTTTAGTATTCATATTGCATTAGGTCTTGCCTTGTGACTTGTTGGATTTGATGTCGTGGATTTGGATGTCATACTTGGGATGGAGTAGTTGTATGCATATTGTGTCTCCATTGATTGTAGGGCCCATAGAATCGATTCCAATTCCCCAATAAACCCATCCTTGAGTGAGGGCTTGTGAGTTGGTTATGAAGGGGTAAGTTTTTCTCTTGGCTTAAGATACAATTGATCTCTAAGGGTTGCATCTATCATCTTGTAAGGGTTAGGGGTATTGAATCTAAGTTATTACTATTGAGTTGTTTCCAGTGATAAATGAGTTACTGAATGTCCTTTTCAATATTTTGAATTTGGGGTCGTGTCTTTTGGTTTGATTTATGCACTAGTTATATCTATAGGTCTCATGAATAGGGTCTTTAGTCCCTACCTTGTTATGCTTGTAGTGGTCTTCAGTGATGAAATATTGGTTTATTTAGAGCTTGCGAACCATTTGGGGTAGTGTTACAAATCTTGGGGAAAGAGAAGTTGTATGCCAAGTATGAGAAGTGTGAATTTTTGTTGAAAGAGGTTTCCTTTCTAGGACATGTGGTGTCGGGGGATGGTATTAAGGTGGATCCTAACAAGACAATGTGATTTGAAATTTGCCTACACCATTGACTCCATCAGACATTAGAAGTTTCTTGGACTTAGTGGGTTACAACTAAGATTTATGAGTGGGTTCTCTTCTATTTCTTCTCCCATGACTAAGTTGACCCAAAAGAAGGTGAACTTGTGTGGACAGATGAGTGTGAAAGGAGTTTCCAAACTTTTAAGGATAAGCTTGTGTCCGCTCCAATCTTGTCACTACCGGAAGAGTTAGAAGGGGTTGTTGTGCATTGTGATGCCTCACGAATTTGTTTGGGTTGTGTTTTGATGCAAATTGGTAAGGCGATATCCTATGCTTCTAGACAACTCAAGGTGCATGAAAGGAATTATCCTACTCATAATCTTGAATTGGCAGCCGCGATTTTTGCTTTGAAAATTTGGTGTCATTATTTGTATGGGGTGCATGTTGATGTGTTTACCGATCATAAGAGCCTCCAATATGTGCTCAACCTGAGACAACAAAAGTTGTTAGAGTTTCATATGGATTATGATATGAGTGTGCTTTATCACCCCGGTAAGGCTAATATTGTGGCCGATGGTTTGAGTCAGGTGCCTATGGGGTGATGGTGGCTAAAGAGGTCCATAAGTTGGCTAGATTGGGGGTTAGTTGGAAGATGTTGAAAATGGTAGTTGAGTGATGGTTGATGGTTCTAACTATTTATAGGTTGAAGAAGTGAAGGCAAGGCAAGATCTTGACCCTACCTAGTTAGAGTTGAAGGCCTTGGTGAGAGATGGTAAGGTGAGTGTTTTCTCCCAAGGGGAAAACTGTGCCCTTAGGTACCAATATAGGTTTTGTGTGCCTAATGTTGATGACTTGAGGAGGTTGATTCTCGATGAGGCTCACAATTCTTCCTATTCTATTCACCCCAGTTCTACAAAAAATGTATGGAGATTTGAGGGATGAGTTTTGGTGGGGAGGTATGAAAAAAGACATTGCTAAGTTTATGACCTATTGGGTGGTGTGAAGTGGGAGAGAGAGTTTTATTGGGTGGATTTGGTGATGTAAGAGTTAGAGAAAGTGATGTTGATTAGAGAAAGGTTGAAAACAACCCAAGGTCGTCAAAGGACCTATGCCAATGTGAGGAGAAAGGATCTTGACTTTAAGGTTGGTGATTAGGTCTATTTGAAGGTCTCATCCATGGAGAGTGTTGATCGTTTTGGTGAGAAAGGAATTGAGTTTATGTTTCGTGGGTCCTTATAGAGTGTTGAGGAGTATTGTTAAGTCTGCATATGAATTAGAGTTGCCTATAAATATGTATATGGTTCGTCCGGTTCTTCATGCATCTATGTTGAGGAGATATGTTGGTGATTCAAGTGTTATAGGACTCTTTGAGCATATGGACATTGTGGAGGATGAGTTGACTTATGAGAAGGTCCGGTGGGGAAGTTGGGAGGACATGAGTAAAGGTTGATTTGTAAGGGTGTAGTATTCGTAAAGGCCCTGTGGAAGAATTGTCAAGTTGAAAGTATCATTCAGGGAGCCGGAGCGAGCATGGAAAAGCAAAATCCGTAACTCTTCCATTCTATTAAAGCATAGGATAACAAATCAAGTCCTTTTTATGATTTCAAGTCTTA
Organism: Solanum clarkiae; assembly: GCA_011800125.2. Taxonomy (NCBI): domain Eukaryota; kingdom Viridiplantae; phylum Streptophyta; class Magnoliopsida; order Solanales; family Solanaceae; genus Solanum; species Solanum clarkiae. Next base: position 72,562 of record JAABOM020101671.1, on the reverse strand, counting down.
AGTCTCAGCCCTCATGTCATTTGCATACAGTCATGTTTATATTGACAAGTTCATTATTGATTTTGACACTTATGTTGGGATTTCTGAGATGACATTTAAGTGCATTGTTGCATTCTTGTGTGGGCTGAAATCATCTTGACTACTTCTCCTAAATACGTTTCGTTGACACTAGGGGACGAATATTCCCAAGGGGGAGATATTGAAACGACCCTAAAAAGTGCCCAAAAATGTGCATTGGAAGTGTCCAGAATCGTAATTTCCATATCTCTTAAAATCTGTGCATGATATCAAAAGTCTGACTTCATATTCTTGCTCAGGGGGCTAAATTGAGTGGAAAATGGGTCTAACCACAATTTAGAGCAACTGTATCAAAATTTGAAAATTCAAAGTTGTGATTTCCAAAGAGGATTCATGCCCCAGGCTCAACGAGCTAGGGGCACGCCTCAGTGTTAAATGTGCCCAGTTTATATTATTCCTATCCAAGGCCTTTGGGTCTTGTTCTAAGCCTCCCTATATGTAAAAACACCTATACTTAGTCATTTTTCAACCTCATATCATTCAATAAATTCCCCAAAACCCTCTCTAACACATAGACAAATACTTCATTCAAAATTCAAGGGCAAAAAACTCATTATGGGTCTTAAGGAGTTCAATCAAACTTCAAGTTCTCATCTCAATCTTCATCAACGAATTCTCCAATGTCAAGGTATGTGAGTTTTAACCATTGGTTCCTTTCACCCATGGTGCCCAAGTTTCCTTTTTACCTGAAATACATATTTCTAAGTTGATTTTACTTATGGGTGTTCTATTATAAATTTGACTATGAACTATGTTGGGGTTTTGTAAAAGTGAGACTGTTTAATCTTGTTTTAAGCTACGAATCTTTAATCTATCTTGAGATTTGATGAAGGGGTTTGATGTACTTTGCAAGGTGTTATTACCAAGTGTTGATGTGTTGATTTACTTTAAGAGTTTCTTACATGATTTCACTCTTTCATTGCATAGTTTACACTAGCATTACACACCCATCAAGTGTTTGGTAAAACATCCGATTAGGGTTCTTGAACTGTTGATGATATATTGCATGACTTATGACTTGTACAACTTTATGATGATGAAAGGAATGTATATTTATATTGATTTCATGAATAGTATCTGTAGTGTTGCAAGTTGACCACGCTTTGTTGGGGAGGTGGTAGGCCCGAACAACCATGTTGGGGAGTTTGTACCTCAATTGCCTCGCTCGAGAGGTAGTAGGACCATGCAACAATGTTTGGGGATTTGTACCTCAATTGCATCGCTATGGAAATAGTAGGTCCGTGCAACCATGATAGGAGGTTTGTACCTCAATTGCCTCGCTCAAGAGGTAGTAAGCCTATGCAACCATGTTCGGGGTTTGTACCTCAATTTCCTCGCTCTGGAGGTAGTAGGCCCGTGCTACCATGTTGGGGGGGTAGGTTTACCTCATTCGCCTCGCTCTGTGGGTGATATGCCCGTGCAACCACATTAGGGGATTTTTACCTCAATTGCCTCATCAAGGGGGTGGTAGGCCTTGATCTCTACAATGTTGGTCTCTTCCTATATATGTAATATGTTCTATGTAAGCATGTTTTACTACAAGCATCGTTCATGCATGCCATATTGCTCTGTGCTCATTTATTGCCTACTTATGCATTTCAAATATGTCGCCTATCTCTTGTTGCATTGAATCCTACATACTTAGTACATTCAAATGTACTAACGCATACTCTATACCTACATGATGTTACCATGTAGGAACTAGAGCTCCACTTGATCATCCTCCTCCTCCACGTGGCTAGTACTACCTCTCAAAGCTTGTTGGTGAGTCCTCAACTCCGAGGATATACTTCTCTTGATTATGCTATTTATTGACTCCTTTTATGTTGGAAACTTATGGCTATGAGAGTGAGCTCAGAAAGTTGTCTAGTCCCCGGCTCAATTCTAAGTCTAGAGGTGTTGTTGGACAAGTAATGTTATTATGCTTGAGCTTTAACTCATCTATATTATTTAAGTTTAGTCCCAGTTTCCTTTTTCTATGTTTCCTTTTGTTGTTTTATCTTGCTTCCGCAACCAAGGATGTGTTTATGATATGCTAAGAGGCTTAATTGGGGTTCCTTTCGGTATCCCATTCTCCATATCACGTCTATGCCCTAGTTTGGGTCATGACATTCGTGAAGGTGGAGAGTTAAATTTCTAGTGTTGCACCTGGAATGCTACAAACTTCTCTGGGCCATTCCAAGGGCTCCCGATGTTTGTATTTATCAAATGAATAGTTTAACCACACTGCTTTCAACATTCCAAATCTAGCGATGTAGTCAATTTTCCAACTGAGCCTTCCACTGAAAAATGACCATTTCACTTCTTTCTGGCTAAAATTGTCTAAAAGAAAGGAGGTGGTCGAAGTGCGACCAAATGACCCGAACAATTGGCAGAAGGCTATTCTGGTCTATTTTCAACATTTTAGAGCTGACCATACTATCAATTTCTGATTCCAAGCGCTTTAAGCTGGTTTTTTAATTGAAACATCCTTTTCAGTTTCCAATTGAACTCGTTTTGCAACTTTTGGCACAAAATCACATCGGAACCCTCCATTCTCGAACCAATAATGGCCAGTCCAGAACTAATAGATCCGTTAGAATCCCATTCCAAGGCCATTTACTAGGATGTTATGAGAAAACTCATTTTAGTAGCTTTGTATCCTCACAAAACTACAAACTCGCACAATTTTAAACTAAAATACCCAAAAGTTATTCCTACAGTCCCAACACATCATATTAGGTCTAAGGTCGCTGTACAAAAGCTCAAAACAGCGTAAACAATATCGAAACATGAAAACAACATATAGGGTTACTACAACATCCCCCACTTTAAAGACTTTTGTCTGCAAAAGTAAAGTAGAAAGCATACTTGATGGCAAATAGGTCGGTGTGCTGCTCTAGGATCTGTGCCTCCATTCCCAGGTAGCCTCCTTGATCGGACAGTGTTACCACTGCACCTTAACCATTGGTATGACCCTGGAACGCAATGGGTTGGTATCCCTAGCTAAAATGATAATTGACTCCTCAACAAAAGTCAAACGATCATCCAGCTCAATCGTGACATACTGCAACACATAAGACTTATTTGGAACGTACAGGCACAATATCGATACATGGAACATAGGGTGTATAGCAGAATAAGCTGGAGGCAAGGCTAAATCATAAGAAATTGGCCTGACTCGCCTCAAGATCTCAAAAGAATCAATATATCAGGCACTCAACTTACCCCATCTCTCGAACTGCATGGCCCCTTTTAGGGGCGAAACACTATGAAGCACTCGATAACCAAGCTCAAACTATAAGGATTTCTGTAGTCAACATTAAGTTCGGTGCTAATTTTAAGCTTTCCTCATTCTTTCTTGTAACAACTAGATGCTAGCTATGGTATGCGACAACAAATCTATATTATTCAAACTCGGCTCTAAAGACTCAAACCACACTACTAGAGTACGGTATCGCTGCCATATAATGTCTCAAACGGGGACATTTGCATGCTATTGTGATAGTTGTTATTATAAGAAAACTCAGCTAATGGCAAAAACTAGTCCCATTGACCTATAAAATCTAACACATATATTTGTAACATGCCCTCAAAAACTTGTATAGTGCACTCTGATTGTCCATCAGTCCGAGGATGGAATGATGTGCTCAAAATTAACCCAGGTGCCTAAATCTCACTGAAAAGTTCTCTAAATATTAGATGTAAATTGTGACCCTCAGTCAGATATGATCGATATACGCACCCAGTGTAACCGAACTATCTCCTAAACATATGCATAAGATAACCACTCAGCATTGAAGGTCAAATGAACCAAAATAAAGTGTGGAAACTTAGTCAATCATGAACTATCACCCAAATGCTATTATAACCCCTAAAAGTATGAGGAAGCCCCATAACAATGTCTGTAGTTACCTGCTCCCACTTCCACTCAGGAATGGGAAATAGTTGGAGTGTCCCTCCTGGCCACTAATGCTCGACAATAACCTGCTAGCAACTGAGACAAGGAAATACATAGGTTGTAATATCTTTCCTCATGCTATCCCACCAATAATACTTCCTTGTATCTTATTATATCATACTTTTATTAGGATGGATAGAATATCGAGAACCAAATTCCTCCTGTAGAATTAACTGGATCATATCCCCTACTCTAGGAAAGCATAACCTGCCATTGAATCAGAGGACACCATCTAAATCAATTGTAATATGCGTCTATTACCCTGCAATACTCTATCTCGAACAACCACTAGTAACTTATCCTCGACTATTGAAGACTGAGCCCCAATAAAGGCTAATACTCGACTGGAATCTAAAATATTCAATCAAATCAACTAGTTAGCCAAGCATCAAATATCTAAAGACAATGGTTTCTCTTCAATTGCCAATATGTTAGGATGGCCATATTCACCATGTAATGCCCTTCTTATTAAATCATGTATACAATTTCAAAAAGACACTCCTTTGAGATAAAATCAACCTATTCATACCTTTTTGACTCGAACTTATGTTTTTACAGGAATTGATTTTCGTAAATCATAGAAAAAGGAAATAGGGAGGTTTTTGTCTTAGTGTAATTTGGTTTACTTTTATGAACTTTCATCTGAGTTACTTGTGTAGTTACCTACTTTGTAAAAGGTCAAAATTATATTATCTTTCCATTTACTTGATTAATACTATTTAATTGCCTATAAAGATCATATGCATCACGTATATGTCCCTAATGCAATATGTTCCCTTTTGAAGGAATTAAATTATGGACACTTCCTCTAATAAACCTATGGGACCTGCACGGGAAGGATCAGATAACTCTTATTCCCAACCTCATGCACTAGAAAGGGTTGGCAAACATTTCTCAAATTCATACGACCTTGGCACTTGTGGGTTTAAAATGGGAAACCAATATGGCTTAATCCCTAGCCCACATACTCATGTGAGCCATAACACTTTGGTTATGAATCCCACTTTCCAACAAATTGTAACAACCTCAAAAAGTTCCCAAAGATGTGCCTCAGAATGCCTGGAATTTTAATTTTCATATATCTCAAAATCAATTTGTTATTTCATAAATCCGACTTCATATTCTTGTTCATGGGGTCCAAATTAGGTGGAAAAGGGTCTAACTCCAACTTAAGAGCAAATATTTAGCAATTATGAAATTCCAAGGTGCGACTTCCAAAGGGTTTTCGCGTCCCCCTCGCGATGTGCCCCTATGTATTTTGGGACTCTGTTTTTCAGCTTCAGTCCAAGATATTATGTCTTAGGCCTAAAAGCTCTCATACATGTTTTCACATATACTTAGTCATATTTCACCCTCATACTATCCTAAACATTAATGCTCACTCGTTACTTAGTCACATCTTCTCCCAAAACTCTAGTCCCAAACCCTCATCCCAAGCTAAGGTTCTCCTTCAAGGTTCTTCTTCAAGCTTCAAGTCTCCATCTCCAATCTTCACCAAGTTCATCTCCAAGCTAAGGTAAGTAGTTTTCTTTCATGGGTTCCTTTCATACATGATATCTAAGCCTCATTTTACATAAATTGCATAATTTATAGTTGATTTAGAAATAGGTCTTAATTATTATGAAACTCACTGCACACTATGTTAAAGCTATGTAAAGTTATGACCGCTTTGCTATGTATTGAGCTCTAAATCTTAGATCTAATGTTGGATTTGATGAGGGATTTCGATGTGAATGTATTGGGAGTGTTGCAAGGTGTGGATAGAATGGTTTTACAATAGGTTTTATTCCATGATTTTATCTTTAAATTGCATGGTCTTTTTCCCCCATTGCACACTCTTAAAGTGTTTGATAAAATGTTCGGCTAGGGTTTCTTGACAAAATGAAGGTCCAAAGCATGAGATAGGATATGAATGATGTTATAATCATGAATGAGCTTATGTATATGATATAATATATATAAAGTGTTGCATTAGACCATACCAATCCGGGGGGACAAGAACTCTGGTAACCATGTTGGGGATTTATATTCATTAACCATGCAAGGTGTTTATACTTCATCACCGTGGCTGTAAGGTGTCATTACCATCAACCTTGTGAGAGATTTATACCACATAACCACCGAGGGGTTTATATCTTGAACAGTTAGCTTGGTATCTTCTTCACATATGATATCCTATATGAGCATGAATTACTTAAGCATGTTTTATTTAAGCATTGAACATACATGCCATAATTTTTTATTATGTCTATTTCTTAATATTATGCATTTTGATTTTGATGCCTACTTATTATGGCATTGCGTTCTACATACCTAGTACATTCAAACGTACTAACACATGTTCTATGCCTACATATGTTACCATATAGGAACCGGTGCCCAAGTTGACCATCCTCCTCCACGTGGCTAGTTTAGTCCTATTCAAGTTAGGTAGTGAGTCCACCACTTTGAGGACCTAGTCTATGCTCTTACTATGAATTGAGACTCTATTTTTATGTTCTATTTGACTATTAGAGTGAGCCCGATTATTTTGTCTTGGACCTCGCTCTTATCTATGTAGTACATATATTTGTCAGATATGTTAAGTATCTCTGATATAAGTTTAACTCTTATCTTTTGACCATGATTTTGTGCAAGCTTTTCCTTAGCCCCGCTTTCCCTATTCTTAAATCTTAAATGCTTGAATTATTGCTTTCACGACCAAGGATGTGTAATGATGCTTTATAAGGCCTGCTTTGGGTCCCCTGGGGTTCCCCTTGCGTTGTGTCACATCTAGACCCTAGGCTTGGATCATGACAAACATAGTATCAGAGCACTAGGTTGATAGATCCTCAGAGTCCAACACACTGCGTCGATTAGAGTCCTATTCATGATTGTAAAGCGCGCCATGACTATGAATAGGAGGCTATGAGATATTTTAGGAAATGTTTCCCCTCTTCATGTTCTATGTCATGCTATAGAGTTATAATTAGTTTTTCCCCCATAATGATTATTCTTTGCTATTCTAGATCATGCCAAACACTAGAGGAAGACGGGACCAAACTCTCGAGGAGAAACCTACCAATGGTGAGCTTCGGGATGCCCTTACTATGCTTGCCCAAGTTGTGGCCAATAATGTCCAACAAGGGTCCCAATCCCCTCATGCTACTACCCCGAGAGCTATGGTAAGAGATTTCATGAGGATGAATCCTCCAATTTTCCATGGTTCAAAGGTGAATGAAGATCCACAAGAGTTCATTGATGAGGTCTACAAAATTTTGAGTATCATGGGTGTTGGGCTGAATGAAAAGGTGGAGTTGGTGGAATCCCAACTCAAAGGGTTAGCCTTAATTTGGTCTGAGCAATGGAAGGGTCAGAAGGGGGTTGGTGATTTGGTGATTTTGGAGGAGTTCAAATTGGCCTTCTTTAATCAATTTTTCCCTCTTGAGCTTAGGGAGGCAGCGTTGGTAGAGTTTGTGAACTTGAAACAAGGTGCTATGATTGTGAGGGAGTATGCTCCTCATTTGGTGGTCGGTCCTAAATCTAGGATGAATAAATTTATGATGGAGGTCTCCAACTTGGTAAGTGAAGAATGTCGGTCCGCCATGATAATTAGTGACATAGACTTGTCTTAGTTGATGACCTATACCGAGCAAATGGAGGAGGAGAAATAGAGGAAGAGAAGGAGGCATGAGGCCAAGAGGGCCCGATTTGAGGGTAAATTCCAGAAGGGTGCTAAATTTTGTAAAGGCCAAGGGCCTCCTCATGCTACTAATAAGGGGCTTGCCAATGACTTCCCTAGTCCTCAAGGTGTTGGCGGGATGGTTCCTATTGATGTGTGTCCTAGATGTGGGAAAGGTCAAAATGGCCCGTGTTTGAAGGGTTCTAATGCATGCTATGAATGTGGAGAGCTTGGTCACAATAAGGTAGATTGTCCAAAATGTCATGGCAAGGTCCGGGGTGCTAATGCGATCCCATTGGGGAGAGGTGGTCCTCAAGGAGGTGCCCCAAGAAAAAATTGATTTTATGCTCTACATGGGAGAAAAGAGGTTGGTGTGGTCTCCAATGTTGTTACCGATATGTTGAAAATTTTTTACTTTTATATGCATGCTTTGATTCATCTGGGTGCCACTCTTTCCTTTGTTACCTGTTTTGTTGCTAAAAAGTTTCATATTTTCCTCGAGTTGTTGTATGAGTCATATGAAGTGTCTACTCCTATTGGTGCCTATATAGTTGCTAGGAAAGTTTATAGGAGTTGTCCTATTTTCATTTTGCATAAGTTGTTGCCTTGTGATGTCGTTGAATTAGACATTGTAGATTTTGATGTCACACTTGGGATGGATTGGTTGCATGCCTATAATCCATCTATAGATTATAGAACCCGAGGTCAAGCTTCAATTTCCTAATGAAACCATTCTTGAGTGGGAAAGTCAAGATGTGGTGGTCAAGGGTAGATTCATTTCATACATTAAAGCACATAAGTTGATTTCTAGGGGTTGTTTGTATCGTCTTGTGAGGGTTAAATATATGGAGTCCAAAGTCCCTTCCATTTAGCTGGTCCCCGTTGTAAATAAGTTTCTTGATGTCTTCCCAATTGACTTTCTGGGTGTTCCTCCTGAGAGGAAGATAGATTTTGGCATAGATCTCCTTCCTGAAACTCAACCTACTCTATTTCCCCCTACTGTATAGCCCTAGTGGAGTTGAAAGAGTTAAAGGAGCAATTAAAAGATTTGTTGGAAAAGGGATTTATTAGAACTAGTCAATAACCTTGGGGTGTTCTGGTGTTGTTTGTGAAAAAGAAGGATGGGTCACTTAGAAGGTGCATTGATTGCCCGCAACTCGAAATGGTCATTGTAAAGAATAGATATCCTCTTCCAAGTACTGATGACCTGTTTGACAAATTGCAAGGGGATAGCTTCATCTCTAAGATTGATCTTACGTTTGGGTACCATCAAGTGAGAGCGAGTGAGTGTGATATTTCCAAGACCGCCTTCTGAACTAGATATGGGCATTATGGGTTTGTTGTGATGTCGTTTGGGTTGACTAATACACCGACCATCTTCATGGACTCAATGAATAGGGTCTTCAAACCTTACATTGATTCCTTTGTTGTGGTCTTCATTGATGATATATTGTTCTACGCACATAGTAGGGAGGAGCATATGGGTCATTTGAGGGTTGTGTTGCAAAGGTTGAGGGAGGAAAGGTTGTATGCTAAATATGATAAGTGTGAATTTTGGTTGAAGAAGTTTGCCTTCTTGGTTCATGTGGTGTCGGGGGATGGTATAAAGTGGATCCTAAGAAGACCGATGTGATTAGGAATTGGCCTAGACCATTGACCCCCTCGGATATCAAGAGCTTCTTGGGACTTATAGGTTACTATAGAAGATTTGTGAATGGTGTCTCGTCCATTGCTTCCCCCATAACCAAATTGACTCATAAGAAGGTTAAGTTTGTGTGGACCGATGAATGTGAGAGGAGCTTCCAAACATTGAAGGATAGGCTTTTGCCCGCTCCTATATTTTCACTACCGCATGGGATTGAGGGTTTTGTTGTGTATTGTGACGCATCCAGAGTTGTTCTGGGTTATCTGCTAATGCAAAATGGTAAGGTCATAGCTTATGCTTCTAGACAACTCAAAGTGCATGAAAGGAATTACCCTACCCATGATCTAGAGTTAGCCACCATTGTGTTTGTATTAATGATTTGGCGTCATTATTTGCATGAGGTGCATGTGGATGTCTTCATCGATCATAAGAGCCTCTAATATGTCTTCACTCAAAAATATCTCAATTTGAGACAAAGAAGATAGCTAGAACTTCTCAAAGATTATGACATGAGTGTGCATTATCATACGTGCAAGGTAAATATGGTGGCAGATGCTTTGAGTCAAGTTTTCATAGGTAGTCTAGCTCATGTAGATGGTGGTCATAGGGAGATGGCTAGGGAGGTGCACAGATTGGCTAGATTGGGGGTTAGGTTCGAAGAGGTTGGTGATGATTGTATTGTGGTTATTGATGGGTCTAAGTCTTCTTTGGTGTATGAGGTGATATCAAAATAATATCTTAACTCTTCCTTCCTTGAATTGAAGGCCTTGGTGAAAAAAGGGCAAAGTAGAGGTTTTCTCCCATGGGACAGATGGTGCCCTTAGGTACCATGGTAGGTTTTGTGTGCCTTGTATTGATGGTTTAAGGGAGAAGATTCTTGATGAGGCCCATAATTCTTCTTATTCTATTCACCCCGATTCCACAAAAATGTATAGAAACTTGAGGGATGTGTATTGGTGGGGAGGTATGAAGAGGGACATTGCTAAATTTGTTTTCGGTTGCCATAGTTGTCAACAAGTCAAAGCCGAACATCAAAGGCCAGGTGGCCTAACCCAATACATAGAGATTCCCACTTGGAAGTGGGAGGTGGTTAATATGGATTTTGTGGTTGGGCTGCCCAAGACTAGAAAAGGTTTTGATTCCATTTAGGTGGTGGTTTTGATTCCTAGTGGAATGGAGTTGGTTCATCCGATCTTTCATGTGTCTATGTTGAGAATGTGTGTGGTTTACCCTAATGCTATTGTGCCTCTGGATGTGGTGGGTGTTGTTGAAGACAATTTGACCTACGAAGAGGTTACAGTTCAGATTTTAGATAGACAAGTGAAGAGGTTGAGAAACAAGGATGTGGCTTCCGTTAAGATCCCTTGGAGAAATCAACAAGTTGAAAGTGCTACTTGGGAGGTCGAAGTGGACATTCAAAAGTGATATCCTTACCTATTCCACTCCACTTAAGACTGAGGTATTGATCTAAATCCTCTATATGATCTCAAGTCTTATGCTCAGCCCTATGTCATTGCATGCGTTCATGTTTAAATTGACAAGTTCACATTTATGATGAGAATCTTGAAATGATGTTTAACTGCACTGTTGCATCTCTTTTTGGGATGAAAGGGTCATGTTTGTGTCTCTCATATACATTTCTTCGACATTCGGGGATGAATGTTCCCAATGGGGAGATATTGAAACGACCCCAAAAAGTACCCGAAAATATGCCTCGGAAGTGCCTGGAATTGTAATTTCCATATATCTTAAAATATGTGCACGATATTGAAAATCTGACTCCATATTCTTTTTCGAAGGATCAAATTGAGTGGGAAATGGGTCTAACACTGATTTAAGAGAAACTGTAGCAAAATTTGAAAATCGCGAAAATGTGATTTATAGAGACGATCCGCGCCCCTGGCATGATGTGCCAAGGGCATGCTTCTGTGTATTTTAGTGGTAAGTTTTCTATATCAATCCAAGACTTTTTGGTCTTTGTATTAAGTGTTCTCATGTGTAAAAATGGCTATACTTGGCCTTATTTCATCCTCATATCATTCAAGATATTCCCGAATACACACTCAAATAGTTAGAAAATATTTCACCTCCTAAATTCAAGTCTCAAACTCATCAGGATTCTAATGCTCTCAATCAAACTTCAAGTCTCCATCTCCAATCTTCATCAAGTTCATCTCCAAAGCTAAGGTATTTGGGTTTCCTTCATGGGCTCCTTTTACCCATGATACCCAAGCTCTCTTTTACTCAAAATTGCATGATTTAAAGTTGGTTTATTAATGGGTCTTATCTATTATGAATTTCACTGCACACTATGTTTGAGGCTTATGAAATTGTGACTGTTTTACTATGTTTTGAGCTATGAATCTAAGATCAATTGTAAGGTTTGATGAAGTATTTTGATATATATTGCTTGAGGGTGCTACCAAGTATGTATTGATGATTTTACATTGAGTTTTCTAGCACGATAATACTCTTGAATTGCATTGTTTTACATTAGCACTACACACCCTCTAAGTGTTTGATAAAATAACCGGTTATGGGTTCTTGAAGAATTGAAGGTCCAATGCTTGTCTTATGTGTTGAATGACTATATTATGATGAAATGATGATGGAATGTTGATGAAATAATGATGAAAATAAATGTATGTAGATGATGATGAAAGGAGTGTATGAATATGATATTATCTATATAGTGTTGGGGATGACCAAGCCTTGCTCGGGGGTTGTAGGCCCAAGTAACCTTGTTGAGGGTTTGGTACCTCGATTGCGTAGCTCAAGGGGTGGTAGGCCTAGGTAACCTTGTTAGGGGTTGGTAAGCATCAACCTTGATGGAGGGTTTTTACTCCATCAACCTTGTTGGGGGGTTTGTACTCCATCAACATCATGAAGGGGTTTTTACCTCATGCGCCTCTCCAAGAAGATGGTAGCCCTTGGATTGCACTAATAATGGTCACTCCTTACACTCGTATTATGATCTATATAAGCATGATTTTACTTCTAGCATATTTTATACACGCCATATTGTTATAAGCTTATTCATTGCGTATGTTATGTTTGTTGTCTATGGTGCTTATCAGTTGTTGCATTACATCCTACATACCTAGTACATTCAAACGTACTAATGCATATTCTATGCCTACATGATGTCACCATGTAGGAATCGGAGTATCGCTTGATCATCCTCCTCCTCCGCATGGGTAGTACGATTGTCTCTCATACTTGTGGTGAGTCCTCCATTCCAGGGACGTTGCTTATCATCTCTTGCTATGTACTAAGACTATCATTCTTTTATGTTATGTATTGACTATAAGGGTGAGCCAGGTTGCTTGTCGTGGCCCCCGCTCCTATCTATGTAGTAGAGATGTTGTTGGACATGTTATATATCTATGCCATGAGCTTTGACTCTCTTGTTCTTGATGTCTATGATATGAAAGTGTTTCCCTTAGCTCCAGTTGTCCCAATTTACTAGTTCTTGTTGTATTCTACTGCTTCCGCGACCAAGGATATGTAATGATATATTAAGAGGCCTTCTTGAGGTCCCCTGGGATTCCTGAATATGAAAGAGAGTACTTGGGTTCTCCCAATAACTAAAAAGTGTAGCATGCCTGAATCATACATCGTGTTACGTCTAGGCCCTAGGCTTAGGTTGTGAAATTATGCTATGATCTTGACTCTTGATTGTTTTATTGTTATCAAAAACTTTCCTTAGTCCCTTTACCCATATTTATGTCTCTTGTTGTTGTTTTTTCATTCCATGACCGAGGATGTGTGATTAATATGCTAGGAGGTTTGCTTGGGGTTCCTTCGGGTTCCCCATTCGTTGTGTCACATCTATGCTCTAGACTTGGGTCGTAAAAAATTTATTATCAGAGCACTAAGTTGTTAATGGTCCTCGGAATCCAACACATCGTGTCAATTAGAGTCTTGCTCATGGTTGTGAAGTGCACCACGACTATGAGCAAGAGGCTATAAGGCATTTTAGGAAATGATTCCCTTCTTCATGGTCTATGTCGTGCTACAAAGATTTAGGTAAGGCTTTCCCTTAATGAATTTCCCTTAATGAATGTTCTTTGCTATTTTAGATCACGTCTATTCCAAGTGGATGGAGAGCTCGTTCATTCGAGAAGCAACCGGATGCTACCGCTCCTCAAGCTCCTCAAGATGGGAGAGTGGCCCATGAAGAGTTCCTGTATGATATAACCATGTTGGCCTAAGCCATGACTAATCAAATCAACCAAGGGGCACAAGCCCCTCATGCTCCTACTCCGGCATTTCGGGTGAGGGATTTTAGAAGAATGAACCCATCGGAGTTCCATGGGTCTAAGGTGGATAAGGATCCTCAAGAATTTATTGATGAAGTGTATAAAGTGTTGTCCATTATGGGTGTTCGATCAGAGGAGAAAGTGGAGTTGGTGGCCTACAAACTCAAGGGGGTGGGTCAAATTTGGTTCACCTAATGAATGGTGGAGAAGGGAAATAACAATCTCATCCTTAGGGAAGAGTTCAAGGCGGCATTTCTTAACCGGTTCTTCACTCTTGAGCTAAGGGAGATGAAAATGATGGAATTCATGAACCTAAAGCAAGGGTCTATGAGTATGGAGGAGTATACCCTCAAGTTCAACCAACTCTCCAAGTATGCTCTACAAATTGGTGGTCAAGCCGAGGTCTAGGATGAAGAAATTTGTGTCAGGTGTGTCTAACTTGGTTAATGAGGAGTGTTCTGCCACCATGTCGATAGGTGATATGTACTTGTCTTGCCTCATGACTTATGCCAAACAATTAGAGGGGGAAAAGTTGAGAAAGAGGAGAATGGGTGAGGCCAGGAGGCCCATCTTGAAGGTGGATTCCAAAATCCTAAGGGTGGCAGGTTTCCTTAAGGCCACAAGTTCCAAGTCCAAGGGTCTTCCAATGCTCCTAATAGAAGGTTTGCTAATGATAATCAAAGATTCCAAGGTGGATGTGGTGTGGTGCCCAGCCCCATGTGCCAAAGACGTGGTAGGAACCATAATGTCCTATGCATGAGAAACCTAAATGCTTGTTTTGGTTGTGGTGAGATAGGTCATAAGTTGATTGATTTGCCCACGTGCACAAAAAAAGGTAGAGATGGTTGTCCACAAGGCCAAGGTACAAGTGTAGGTCCTAAGGTAAGAGGAGGCCAAGAAAGGGGTACCCCAAGGCATAATAGGTTCTATGCTCTTCAAGGGAGAAAATGGGTGGATAAGGTGCCCGATGTCATCACCAGTATGTTAAATGTTTTTTATTTTAATATGTATGCATTGATAGACCCAGGTTCCACTCTTTCTTTTATTACTCCTTTCGTAGCCAAAAAGCTCCATGGTAAACTCGAATTGTTGTGTGAGCCTTATGGAGTATCTACTCATGTTGGTATATCTATTGTTTCTAGGAGAGTCTATAGAAATTGTCTCGTCTTCATTTTGCATAAAATCTTGCCTTTTGATTTTGTTGAATTAAACATGGTGGATTTTAATGCCATTCTTGGTACGGATTGGTTGCATGCGTACTATGCATTTATTGATTGTAGAACTCATAGGGTCAAATTACAATGCCCATATGAACCCATCCTTGAGTAGGCGAGTCATGATGTGGTGGTCAAGCATAGATTCATTTCTTGTATTAAAGCCTAAAAGTTGATTTCAAAGGGGTGTCTCTATCATCTTGTGTGGGTTAGGGATGTTGAGTCCAAAGTCCTTCCTATAGAGTTGGTTCTGGTGGTTACTAAGTTCCTTAATGTCTTTGCCGCCCAAAAGGGAAATAGATTTTGGTATAGACCTCCTTCCTGATACTCAAACCATTTCTATTCCCCCTTACCATATCACCCCGGAGGAATTGAAGGAGTTGAAAGAGCAATTGAGGGATTTATTGGGGAAGTGTTTTATAAGGGCTAGTCAATCACCATGGGGTGCACTAGTGTTGTTTGTAAAGAAGAAGGATGGTACTCTTAGAATGTGCATTGATTACTGGCAACTTAATAGAGTCACCAAAAGAATAAGTGCCCTCTACCAAGGATTAATGAGCTTTTTGACAAACTTCAAGGGGCTAGTCACTTCTCTAAGATTGATCTTCGGTCCAGGTATCACCAAGTGAAAGTGAGGGAGGGTGACATTCCCAAGATAGCCTTCTGGACTAGGTATGGGCACTATGAGTTTGTGGTTATGTACTTCGGGTTTACTAATGCACCGACTATCCTTATGGATCTTATGAACATGGTCATTAAACCCTAACTTGACTTGTTTGTGGTGGTTTTTATTGATGATATCTTTATCTATTCCTATAGTGAGGAGGAGAATGTGTATCACTAGAGGGTGGCGTTGCAAATCTTGAGGGAGGAGAGGTTGTATGCCAAATATGAAAAATGTGAGTTTTGGTTGAAACAGGTTGCTTTCCTAGGTCATGTGGTATCGGGTGATGGTATTAAGGTGGACCCTAAAAAGACGGAGGTGATTAGAAATTGGCCTAAAACTCTGACTCCACCGGACATTAGAAATAGCTTCTTTTTTATTGCTTCTCCTATTACTAGGTTGACCCATAAGAAGGAGAAATTTGTGTGGACCGATGAGTGTGAGAAGAGCTTCATTGTCTCCACCGGAATGGTTGGAAGGGTTTGTTGTGCATTGTGATGCCTCAAGAATTGCTTTGGGTTGTGTTTTGATGCAAAATCGTAAGGTGACTGCATATGCCTCTGGACAACTTAAGGTGCATAAGAAGAATTATCCTACCAATGATCTTGAATTGGTTGTCATCGTATTTGCTTTGAAAATTTGGTGCCATTATTTGTATGGGGTTAGTATTGATGTGTTTATCAATTGTAAGAGTCTCTAATACGTGTTCACCCAAAAAGATCTCAACATGGGACAAAGAAGGTGGTTAGAGCTTGTTAAAAATTATGATATGAGTGTGCATTATCACCCCGGTAAAGCTAATATTGTGGTCGTTGCTCTATGTAGGGAGTTTATGGATGGCCTAGCTCATGTTGATGATGGTGGCAAAGAGGTGGCTAGAGAGGTTAATCGGTCGGCTAGATTGGGGGTTAGGTTGGAAGGAGTGGATAATGGTGGTGTAGTGGTTGTTGATGGTTCTAATTCTTATTTGATTAAGGAGGTAAAGGCAAAACAAGATCTTGACGCCACCTTGTTAGCATTGAAATCCTTCATGAGAGATGGTAAAGTTGAGGTTTCCTCCCAAGGGGGAGATGGTGCCCTTAATTACCAAGGCAGATTGTGTGTGCCTAGTGTCAACGACTTGAGAAATAACATTTTAGATGAGACTCATAATTCTTCCTATTCTATTCACCTCGGTTCTACAAAGATGTATAGATATTTGAGGGAAGAGTTTTGGTAGGGTGTCATGAAGAGGGATATTGCTAAGTTTTTATCCGATTATCATAATCGCTAACAAGTGAAAGCCGAACATCAAGGTTGGGTGGTCTAGCCCAAGATATAGAGATTCCTACTTGGAAGTGGGAGGAAATCAATATGGATTTTGTGGTTGGGTTTCCTAAGACTAGAAAGCCTTTTGACTCTATTTAGGTTGTGGTAATAGAATGATAAATTCGGCTTATTTCCTACTGGTCAAAACTACTTATGGTGCCGAAAGGTATGCTAAATTATATATCCATTTGTTGGTTAGATTGCATGGGGTGCTTTGTTTAGCATATTGGATCGTGTTACTCAATTCACTTCTTACTTTTGGAGGTCCTTCCAAAGTGATCTTGGTATCAAAGTTAAGCTTAGCATGGCCTTTCACCCTCAAACGGATGGCCAAGCGGAAAGAACTATCCAAACTCTTGAGGATATGCTTAGAGCTTGTTTTTTGCAGTTTAAGGGTAGTTGGGATAAACATCTTCTACTCATTGAGTTTGCTTACAACAATAACTACCATTCAAGCATTGGCGTGGATCCTTTTGAGGCTCATTATGGTAGGCGTTAGAGGAACTCAGTTGGATGGTTTGAGGTGGAGAGATGGATTTGTTAGGTATGAATTTGGTTATGGAGGCCATAGTGAACTTGAGGTTGATAACAGAGAGATTTAGAACAGCCCAAATTCCACGAAAGCCCTATTCTAATATGAGGAGAAGGGATCTTAAAATTAAGGTTTGTGATTAGTTCTATTTGAAGGTCTCACCCATGAAGGGTGTGGTCTGGTTTAGCAAGAAGGGAAAATTGAGCCCAAGGTGTGTAGGTACCTATAGAGTGTTGAGAAAGATTGTTAAGGTGGCCTATGATTGGAGTTGCCGATTGATATTAATATAGTTCATCTCGTCTTCCATGTATCTATGTTCAGAAAGTGCGTGAGTGACCCAAGTGCTATTGTACCTTTGGATGTTGTGGCTATGGTAGAAGACATTTGTCTTATCAAGAGGTCCCGACATGATTTTTTGATAGACAAGTCAAGACATTGAGAAACAAGGATGTAACTTCTGTCAAGGTTCTTTGGAGAAACCAACAAGTTGAAAGTGCCACATGGGAAGCCAAGGCAGACATGCACAAGCGATATGCATATGTCTTCCACTCTACTAAACCTTAAGGTAATAATTAGGTCCCGTACTTGACTTCAAGTCTTAAGCTTCAGTCCTTATGTCATTTGCATGCATTAATATTTATGTTGACAAGTTTATATAGATTTTTGACACTTATGTTCAAGTTTTTGTGAAATAATGTTTAAATGCATTTGCTGCATTCATATGTTGGTCTATAAATCATCATGATTACTTCTATTATGGATGCTGCTTTGACATTCGGGAACTAATGTTCCTGAGGGGGAGATATTGAAACGCCCCAAAAATGCCCAAAAATGTGGCTCGAAAATAACCATAATTTTAATTTCCATATATCTCAAAATCTAGTATGATATCAAAAATCTAACTTTATATTCGTGATTGAGGAGAAAATTGAGCGGGAAATGTATAACCCCGATTTTAGAGCAATCGTAGCGAAAACTAACTTTCCAAAAAAATAGATTTCTAGAGAGGATCCGTGTCCTAGCCACAATGCGCCAGGGGCACGAATCAATGTTTTTTTGGTTCCTAATTTTCTTCTTTGACCTAAGGGTTTGGAGTCTTGGGCCCATGCCCTCCTACGCGTAAAAACACCTCTAGCTGGTCATTTTCAACTCTATTTCACTCAAAACACTCCCAAAACCCTCTCTAACACTTAGCCTAATAATTCATCCAGATTCAACTCTCCCAAACTCATTTTCGGATCTCAAGAACTTCATTCTAGCTTTAAAGTTCTCATTCAAATCTTCATCAAGGAAATATCAAAATTAAGGTACGTGGGTTTCCACTATTAGGTCCCTTTACACATGGTTCCCAACCTTCCTTTTTATGCAAATTGCATGTTTTCAAGTTAGATTATCTATGGGTATCTCTTAATATGAATTGGATTATAAACTGTGTTGGTATTTCTTAAAATTTTTACTGTTCAATCATGTTTTGAGCGACGAATCTATGATTTGTTATGAGATCTCATGAGGGGTTTCAAGCTATATTGCATAAGGGTTTCACTATGTGTTGGTGGGATGATTTAACTTGAGTTTTCTCACATGATTTCACTCTTGAATTACATGATTTTGAACTAGCATTACATACCCGCCAAGTGTTTGATAAAATGTCTTGTTTAGGATTCTTAAGTGATTAATGATCTATTGCATGGCTTGTGAGTCAAGTGACTTTATGATGATAAAGGGGGATGTGTGTATGGATTAAATTCATGAGAAGTATCTATAGTGTTGCAAGTTGACCACACCTTGTTGAGAGATGACATGCCCAACCACCTTGTGAGGGGATGACGTTCCTTGACCACCTTGTCGGTATGTGACATGCCTGTATTACCTTGTTGAGGGGTGTGTACCTCAATCACCTTGTCGGGGGGTAACATTGTCGTACTACCACATTGAGTGATATGTACCCTGACCACCTTGTAGGGCGTGTCATGCCCGTACTACTACGTTGAGGGTTATGTACCTTGACCACCTTCTCCGGGCGTGAAATGCCCATACTACCACGTTGAAGGGTAGATACCTCAATCACCTTCCAAGGGGGTGACATGCCTTGGATTCTAAGTAATAGTTTGCTTGTTCTATGATGGTTGTCCCTTGCTACAAAAGTAATATGTCCTATACAAGCATATTTTACTTCAAGCATTGGTCATGTATACCATACTATAATTATACTTATCCACTGCTTATGCTTATGCATTTGGATTATGTTTCCTATCACTTGTTGCATTGTATCCTACATACTTAGTACATTCAAACGTACTAACATATACTCTATACCTATATGATGTTATTATGTAGGAACCAGAGCTCCTCATGATCATCCTCCACGTGGCTTGTTTTGACATCTTAAAGATAAGCTTTTGGTGAGTCCTCAAGTTCAAGGACACTAGCTTTGCACTCTTACTTTTGTTATCTCTTTATGTTGAACTTTGATATTATGAGGGCGAGCCTAGAAAGCTTCTTGGCCCCCACCTAATCTATGTTAGAGGTGTTGTTGGAACAATTGATGTAATTATGCTATGATCTTGACTCTTGAATATTTTATGGTTATCAAATACTTCCCTTAGTTCTTTTATTCTTATTTATGTCTCTTATTGTTATTATCTTGCTTCCATGACTGTGCATGTGTGATTGATATGCTAGGAGACTTGTTTGGGGTTCCTTCGGGTTCCCCATTCTCCATGTCATGTCTGGGCGTTAGACATGGATCGTGACATCCGGAGACACTATCTTTACTTCTCTTCCTATATTGAGACTTCTTTTGTTTAACACTTGTTATTATGAGAGTGAACCCAAAATGTGTCATGGCCCCCACTCCATCCCTTGTTAGAGGCGTTGTTGGAATACTATGATGTATTTATGCTATAAACTTGACTCTTTATGCTTTTATGATTATCAAAAACTTCCCTTTGTCCCACTTCCCTAACTTTTTTTGTTGTTTTCTTTTCTTCCGCGACCAAGGATGTGTGGTTGATATGCTAAGAGGCTTGTTTAGGTCCCTTTGGGTTCTCATTTGTCGTATCACGTCTAGGCCCTAGGCTTGGGTTGTGACGAATTTGGTATCAGAGCACTAGGTTGTTAATGCTTCTTGAAATCTAACACATCACATCGATTAGAGTCTTATTCATGGTTGTGAAGTGTGCCACAACTATGAATAGGAGGCTATGAGGTGTTCTAGGAAATGTTTCACTTCTTCATGGTCTATGTCGTGTGATAAAGTTAAGTCCCCCTAAGAATTATTCCTGATTCTTAACTATTGTATTTCAGAATATGTCTCAAGCTACTAAGAATTGTGGGCAAGGCAGTGACCATCTCTCACTCGGAGGTCGACTTTCCAATAGTGATATGTCGAATGCAGAGGTTCATAATGCTCTATGGCTATTAACCACGGTTGTAACTGCTCAACTAAATCAATAATTGGGTACTCCCAAGACTTCAAAGGATAAGAGGAGGGAGAGTGAAGCTAAGGGGGCTCGAGATAGGGGTTCCTCATCTTCTACTAGTCTACCAGATCCCAAGTACAAGAAGAAAAGGATCCCTTTTGCCACTTGTCAGTGGTGTGGCAAGAAGCACCAAGAAAGGTATTTGGTGGGCACCAAAGATTATTTCAAGTATGGAGGTGTTGGGCGTAAGATGAGGTATTACCTGGCGGTCTCAAGGGGAGGGAGAAGAATGACACAATTTGAAAGTAAGCTTCCATATGCTAAGCCCGGTGACAATGGTGGAGTGACCCATCCTAGGTGTCCAAAGTGTGGGAGTAATCATAGTGGCACATGTTGGAGGAGCATGGCTGCATGTTTTTGGTGTGGCAAGATGGGCGAAGAGATTATTGATTATCTATATACTCAAAGGAAAGGCAAGGGAGTTGGTATTCAAGCTTCTCTTCCATGCCACAAGTGTGAAAAGTACTATCTGGGAGATGTTTTGGCTGGTTCGAGTGCGTATTTCGAGTATAATGCAAAGGATCATAAGTTGGGACATTGTCCATAGGTTGCTAGGGATTATGAGGATGATCGTCAACGTTCCTAACCATACCCCTCTAGGGTTGACTAGACTTGGCATGGTGCTTAACATGCATGTTGAAGGTTTTGATTTTGATGTGTATGCATTGATAGATCTGGGTGTCACTTTTTCTTTTATTACTCCTTTGGTTGCATGCGTATTATGCTTCTATTGATTGTAGAACGTAAGGTTAAATTCCGATTCCCTAATGAGCCCGTATCTTAGTCAAAATGTGATGATGTGGAGGTCAAGGGTAGATTCATTTCTTGCCTTAAAGCCCAAAATTTGATTTTTAAGGGTTTTCTTATCGTCTTGTGAGGGTTAGGGATGTTGAGTCCAAAGTCCTCCTTATTGAGTCAATTCTAATGGTTAATGAGTTTCTTGATGTCTTTCCAGATAAGCTTCCTAGTGTTCTTCCCGAAAGGGAAATAAATTTTGCTATAGACCTCCTTCCATATATATAACCTATTTCTACTCCCCCTTACAATATGTCCTAGCTGGAGTTGAAGGAGTTAAAGGAGCAATTGAGGGATATTCTGGAAAAGGGTTTCATAGGGCACAGTAAAACACCTTGGGGTGTACCGGTGTTGTTTTTTAAGAAAAAGGATAGTTCTTTTGGAAAGTGCATTGATTACCAACAACTTAATAGAGTCATTATAAAGAACAAGTTCCTTTTACCAAGGATTGATGACCTTTTTGATCAACTTCAAGGGTCTAGTCACTTTTCTATGATTGATATTCTATCCGGGTACACCAAGTGAAAGTTAGGGAGTGTCACATTCGCAAGATGGCTTTCCGAACTAGGTATGGGCACTTTGAGTTTTTGGTTATGTCCTTTGTATTGACTAATGCATTGGAAATATTTATTGATCTCATGAATGGGATCTTTAAACACTACCTTGACTTGTTTGTGGTGGTTTTTATTGATGATATCTTGATTTATTCGCATAGTGAGGAGAAGCTTGTGAATCACTTGAGGGTGGTGTTGCACATTTTGAGGGAGGAGAGGTTGTATGCTAAATATGAAAAAAATGTGAGTTGTGGTTGAAAGAGGTTGTTTTTCTTGGGCATGTGGTGTCGAGTGATAGAATTAAGGTGGATCCTAAGAAAACAGAGGTGATTAGAAATTTCCCTAGACCTTTGAGTCCATCATACATTAGAAGTTTCTTTGGCTTGGTGGGTTATTATCAAAGGTTTGTAAATGGCTTCTCTTCTGTTTTTTCTCTTATGAACAAATTGACACAAAAGAAGGCAAAATTTGTGTGGATTGATGAGTAATAAAAGAGTTTCTAAACTTTGAAAGATAAGTTTGTCTCTGCTCCTATCTTGGCTCTACCGGAAGGGTTGGAAGGAATTGTTATATATCGTGATGCCACAAGAATTGGTTTAGGGTGCGTTTTGATGCCAAGTGGTAAGGTGATAGTGTGTGCCTCTAGACAACTTAAGGTGCATGAGAAGAATTATCCCACCCATGATGTTGAATTGGTGGCCATGGTATTTGCTTTGAAAATTTGGTGTCACTACTTGTATGGGTTCATTTTGAGGTGTTTACCAACCATAAGAGTCTCCAATATGTGTTCACCCGAAAATATCTTAACTTGAGACAAATAAGGTGGTTAGATCTCTTTAAAGACAATGATATGAGTGTGCATAATCATCCCAGCAAAGCCAATGTTGTGGATGATGCTCTAAGTTGGGTGTCTATGGGTAGTCTAGCTCATATTCACGATGGTGACAAAGAGTTGGCTAGAGAGGTTCACCCGTTGACAAGATTAGGGTTTAGGGTGGATAAAGTTGATAATGGTGGTGTAGTTGTTGCTGATGGTTCTAAATCCTCCTTGATTATGAAGATTAAGGCAAAACAAGATCTTGACCCCGCATTTCTAGAGTTTAATGCCCTGGTGAAAGATGGTAAAGTGGAGGTTTTCTCCCAAGGGGAAGATGGTACCTTAGTTACCAAGGTAGATTGTGTGTTTCTAATATTGATGATTTGATGGAGTTCGGAAAGGGGATCATGAATCATCCTATTCTATTCATTCTGATTCCATGAGAGTGGATAGAGACTACAGGAAGGTACCTCGGTAAGACGGTTGAGATGGCTTTGATTGCACCGGATTGGGTTATGGAAGTTTTGGAGAAGCTAAGGTTGATAAGGGGAAAGATTGAAGAAGGCTCAAAGTAGGCAAAAGTCATATTACAATATGAGAAGAAGAGACCTTGAATATAAGGTTAGTGATTGGTTTTACTTGAAGTTTTCACCCACGAAGGGTGTAGTACGGTTTGGCAAGGACGGGAAAATTGAACCTAAGATTTGTGGGTCCTTATAGAGTTTGGAGGGGAATTGGTAAGGTTGCCTATGGATTTGAGTTGCCTACGGATATGAATCTGGTTCATCTAGTCTTCCATGTGTCTAGGTGGAGGAGATGCACCGGTGATCTAAGTGTTGTAGTGCCCTTAGAGGTTGTGGGTGTTGTGGAAGATAATTTGACCTATGAGGAGGTCCTGATGGAGATTTCGGATAGACAAGTGAAGAGGTTGATAAACGACGGTAGAGCTCCTGTCAAGGTTCTTTGGACAGCATGTCGAAAGCGTCAGTTGAGGAGTCAGAGCAAACATGAAGAAGCGATATCCATACCTCTTTCATTCAATTCTAGCTTAAGATAGAAAATTAAGTCCTATATAGGATTTCAAATCTTAAGTTTCAGCACTCATGTAATTTTGCATGCATTCATGTTCATGGTAACAAGCTTATGGTGATTTTTGACATTCATATTGAGATTTTAGAGAATGATGTTTAAATGCATTTCTTGCATTCATGTCGGAATGAAATCTTCATGATTACTTCTCTTATGCATGTTTCTTTGACATTCAGGGACGACTGTTCCCAAGTGGGATACATTGAAATGCCCCAAAAATGTGCTTTGAAAATACCCATAATCATAATTTTCATGTATCTCAAAATTCGTGTGTGATATCAAAAATTCGACTTCATATTCTCAATCGGGGGCAAAATTAAATGGAAAATAGGTATACCCTAGATTTTTGAGGACCCGTAGCGAAAAATCATTTTTGCTAATTTTTCTTATCCAATGTCTGTCCACGCCCTAGCTACGACATGCTAGGTGTGTGAATCAGTGTTAATCTTGCCTTCGCGTTGGGTCTGTATCACAGACCAGACACGGACCAGTGTAAGTTTTTCCTTGTTTTTTCTATCTCAGCCAAGGTCATTAAGGTCATAGCTCCATGTCCACTTATGCGTTGAAACACCTATACTTAGCCATTTTTCAACTCTATATCACCCAAGACCCTCTAAAAAAACCTCTCCAAGACTTAACCAAATATCTCATTCAAATTTCAAGGATTTCAAGCCTAACTTTGAAGCTCAAGGATTCTCTTCAAGCTCATCTCAAAAAACCCAAGTTTGAGGTATGTGGGTTTCACCCATTGGGTCCTTTCACCTATGGAGCCCAATCTTCTTTTTTATGAAAATTGCAAGTTTTCAAGTTTTATCTTCTATGGGTATCTTTTATCATGCATTATAATTATAAATTATGTTGGGGGTTTTATCAAATATTGTTCATAACTCATGACTATCTATATTAAGCCTACATTATGAGTTGATCTTTGTCTATTGAGACTATGCGTGTTTTGAGCTATGAAACTATGATCTATTATGAAATTTGATGATGGATTTCAAGTTGCCCTACATGGGGTTTTACTATGCATTGGTTGGTTGATTTACAATGAGTTTTCTCATATTATTTCACTCTCGAATTTCATGATTTTGAACTAGTATCATAAACCCACCAAGTGTTTAGAATGTCAAGTCAAGAATTTTGAAGTTATTGATGATCTATTTCATGATTTACAAGTGACTATATGATCATTAAGGTCTTTCAAGTATGTATTGAATTCATGAAATTATCTATGGTTATGCAAGTATCAAGTTTAGCCCTATTTTCAAAAATTTTTCCTCTTGTGAGCCATTCATGTTAAAACAACGGTTCATGTATTATTATTGTTACTCTCATGTTTCAAGTTAGGCTCACAATTAGAGGTCAAACATGTTTAAGAGCTACTCAAGTCATGTTCCCATGTTTCTTACAAGTTATTAAAAATATGATTATTACAAGTATTCCATGCGATTAGACTTTGCACTGATAGATTGGATGTCGACGTGGACTATCTTCAAGGGTCCACACTCCTTTCCTCAAACTATATGCCAACATAGGATTATATTTTACCTTTGATATACTAGTCGATCCATTTAGTGCACTTTATCATGAAATCACCTCAAAATGGGATGGGTTACCGTAAAGGGGGTTGCCTCTGCGAAATGGGACGGGCTCCCGTAAGGTGAAGTGTGGTTTACCTTGGCAAGTAGACCACCTTTTTACCGATGAGGGGTAATCATCGGGATACCAGATTGTAGCCTGCTTAGTATTACTTTTTTTGGTTAGGATCTCTTCCCACACATGTATTATGTTCTATGAAAGTTGAATGATTTACAAGCATATTTTACTTCAAGCATTGACCATGCATTCCATATTGAAATCTCTCATATCTATAGCTTATTACTATGAATTTTGACTATATTGGCTTATGTCTTGTTGCATTGCATTCTGCATACTTAGTACATTCAAACGTACTAACGCATAATCTATGCCTGCATGATATTACCATGTAGGTACCGAAGCACCACTTGATCATCCACCATGTGGCTAGTACGATCCATTGAAGCAAGCCTTGGTGAGTTGTCAACTCCGGGGACACTATCTTTACTTCTCTTGCTATATTGAGACTTCTTTTTTTAAACACTTGTTATTATGAGGGTGAGCCTGGAAAGTTTCTTAGCCCCTGCTCTATTCTATGCTATAGGTGTTGTTGGAATATTACGATATATTTATACTATAAGCTCGACTCTTTATGTTTTATGATTATCAAAGACTTCCCTTACTCCTGACCAAGGATGTGTGATTGACATGCTAAAAGGCTTGTTTGGGTCCGTTCGGATTCCTATTCGCCATGTCACATCTAGGCCCTAGGTCTAGGTCTTGGCACATACTCCCACAAGGGTTGCCACACACTACCTTTCCGCTCAAGGCATCCGCTGCCACATTTCCCTTGCCCGGATGATATAAGATAGAAATATCATAGTAAGCCAACAACTCAATCCACCATTTCTAGCAGGAATTAAAGTCTTGCTAAGTCATAAGGTACTATAAAGCTCCGGTTGTCCAGATATATATCACAACGCATGCCATATAGACAATGCCTCCAAATCTTGAGGTCAAACACTACCGCCAACTCTAAGTCATGAGTGGGTAGTTACACTTGTGGGCCCATAATTGACGAGAAGCACAAGCAATAACTCGACCCTGTTGTATCAGAACACAACCCAGCACGACATGGGAGGCACAATATATAACAAAGCTCTCTCCCTTAAGAAGAAGGATCAAAACAGGAGCAGTAGTCAATAACTCCTTCAGACTCAAGAAACCAGCCTCACAGTCATTGGACCACACATGCCCTAGCGAGTCAAAACAGTTAACAGAGCGGCAAAATAGTGGAGAATACCTCAATGAACCACCAATAATACCCTGCCAAACCAATAAAACTCAAAATCTCTATCACTGTAGTAGGCCTAGGCCAGCCATGAATGGCCTCAACCTTAGCTGAATCCACACTAGTACCCTCACCAGACACCACATGAGCCAACAAAGTGACAGACTCAATGTAGAACTCACACTTAGAATATTTAGCATATAATCGGCGATCATAGAATGTCTGAAGCACAATATGGAGGTGTTGGGAATGTTTCTCTCGACATGGTGAATAGACCAAAATATCATTAATAAACATCACAACAAAGGAGTCCAGATATGGCCAAAATACTCGAGTCAGCAAGTCGATAAATGATGTAGTGTCATTATTCATCCCAAAAGGTCTGACTAAGAACTCATAATGCCCATAACGAGTCTAAAAGGCAGTCTTCTGAATATCATATTCCCAGATCCTCAATTCATGGTACCCCGATCTCAAATCAACCTTAGAAAACACTGAAGCCACTTGCAATTGATCAAATAAATTGTCAATGTGTGGCAGAGGATAATGGTTCTTTACCGTCATCTTATTTAGCAGCCGATAATCAATACACATCTAAAGAATCTCGTATTTCTTTATAAAAAACAAGACAGGAACTACCTAGAGAGAAACACTTGGTCAGATGAACTCAAAGTCTAGAAAACTCTAAAGCTGAGAACTGAGCTCCTTAAGCTTCGAAGGAGCCATCTGGTGTGGGGGATTAGATATGGGCTTAGTGCCCAGCTCAACCTTAATAGCAAAATTAATCTCCTGCATAGGTGGCTACCCATGCAAATCTGTCAGAAACATAAAAGGAAACTAGCATACAATCGACCCGGACTCCACATATGGAGTCTCAGTTGTCAAATCATGCACATGAGCCAAATCAGCTGAACACCCTATCGATATCAATCTCTAGGCCCGACATATGATATAATACCTGTCCAACTCAAAGATCCCTACTAAACCAATGGGTGAATCCCTAGTATCGCCAAGGTAATAGTCTTTGCATAACAATCTAACATAGAATGATATAGGACCAACTAATCCATACCCAAAGTAAGATCAGAATCAAGCATATCTAGATGTATCAAGTCAATCCAAGTACCAACACTTTAAGGACTGGACTTTGTGAGACCTTTTGATGTGTAAATTATTTGAGTTTCGTACATGTGTGAGCCATGTGGAATGCTTGTATATTACTTTAGATAGCTTAAGGAAGGATTTAAGACTTGGTAGCCTTCTTTGGAACCTCTCACGAGCCATGGTCCGCACCACTAGTTGTGGACGGAGAATGCCTCAACTGTCCAGCCAAGAAATGGGCTCAGGTAAGCCACACAGATACCCTGCATGGGTCAAGTGGCATTTCATATGCTATGAAAGGTCTTATGCAGCTTCTCACGAGCTGTGTGTAGAGGTTCCTCAAGGATGATCTTATCCAAAAATAATTTTTCATGTATAGAATCAACATCTCGAAACATATGTTGCTTGCGCGAATGACTAAACAACATGTGTCCTCTTGCACAAGCCATGTGCCATTTACTGGAGTCAAACTTTTCTAGAATTTTGGCCATGGCGAGTTCCACTAACCACTGCACGGTCCATGAACCTTTACACAAGCCATGAGGTTCCTTAACGTGACCTCTGGCCATTTTTTGAAGCTTGTTTCATTAATGGTTTTTTTAAAAATAATTTTAGTTATTCCTAATAGTCATTTATGACTTTCTAACCTATCTTTAAAAACCCTTAAGACTATACTCCTCTATTCTTACTTATATCCGTTCCATACATTCACAATATTAAGATCCTCTCATCTTAAAAACTCCTCTCAAGTGAGCTCGCTTGGTCTTATGTATCAATTATGGTCACTTCTCATATACGTACAATATGTTATGTGATATGATGATTCCTCATGAATACTTTGGTTATGAAATTTAGCATACATGGAATATTGATTTAGCTTGGAGCTCAAGAAGGTTCTTCTTCTTCAATCAATTTCTTCTTAATTATTCTTAACTATCTATTGTAAGTAGGATTGATTCATGGTCCCTTTAAACCATGAAGACCCCAAAAATTTTTTACTCCTTGATTTATGGGTCTTTAAAATTATTGTTTATTTGATTAAATTTAGA
Source organism: Solanum clarkiae (assembly GCA_011800125.2). Taxonomy (NCBI): domain Eukaryota; kingdom Viridiplantae; phylum Streptophyta; class Magnoliopsida; order Solanales; family Solanaceae; genus Solanum; species Solanum clarkiae. The sequence goes on along the minus strand of JAABOM020101671.1, from coordinate 43,502 downwards.
TCTAAGCTATTTAGGAAACAACCTCTCTACCTCTATGAGGTAGCGGTAAGGTCTGCGTACAATTTACCCTCCCCAGACTCCACTTGTAGGATTTTACTGGGTATGTTGTTGTTGTTGTTGTTTAGATCTAAGCTATGTTTAATTGATGTTTTTAAGATTGAAACACCCCTGAACATAGCTCGAAAAGACCCTATGATGCATTTTTTGGAATATCTCAAAATTCGTGTAGAATTTTGCAAATTCAACCTCATACTCTTGTTCAGAGGGGCAAAATTGTATGGGGAAGAGGTTACCTACAAGGTTTATTTTATCCATCCCAAAAGAAATATTTTTTTTGGTGAAATTTCAAAAGCAGTGGTTGTCTGCGTCATGGACACAGTGCGGACTGGACGCGTCATAGGTCTAAAACTTAGTTTTTCACTAAAGGACAATTGGATAATTACCTAATGTTTATGTATACATGAAATTCTCATCCTTAGCCATTTTTCAACCGAAAAATTCACCAAAAATCTCTCAAATTCCTCTCTAATCTTCATGAAATGCTTCATCCATTCTCAAGATTTTCAAGAAGTTTTGATGGAATTCAACAAAACCAAGTCAAGCTCCAAGTCCTCCTCAAGTTTTTCTTAAAGAAACTCAAAGTCTAAGGTATGTCGGTCTTCATCTATAGGTACTTTCACTCATGGAGTCCGAAAACTATTTCTATCAAATTCTTGATTCTAATGAAAAATTCTTTATGAGTATTTTCTATTATCACTCCATCACATGAAAAATGCTGGAAATTTGTTAATACTTGATTTATTGATTCATGGGATCCTACTAATGATTCGAATTATGATATATTTATTACATTAAAACTTTGTAAGCGACTATAAAATATTATGAGTTTTTGAATGGCTTTCATGACACCCAAATTATGATTTTTCGAGTATGTTGTTGGGTTGTTTGAATGACTTCTTAAATTACTTTAGTTTACCGTATCATCTTCCTTATACTTGAATTCTATGATTTTAAGCTTAAATACGTATACCCAACATGTTTTGACTAAGTTACGTGGCAAATCTCTTATGTGATGAAAGCTTATAGTAGCACATGTCAGTTATGGATGTTGTTGATGTTGAAGGGAAATTAAGCATGCTATGAGTTCATGAGAATGTAATAAATGTTGTGAATGATATGAAATCCTTTATTTGATATTATGATGTGATGGTTTGATGAGATAGTTTATAAGCTATAAATATTGTGATACCATGAGACACTATGGAGTTGAGGGTTGTATGAGATGAAATTTCATGTTTCCATGTCCATGCTTTGAAAGATAATATTTATGACTGATATGGGTTATTCTAGAGATGATATAAATTGATGAAATACATTATTTTCATGCATAGTCCTCTTGAGTTACATGATTTAAAATTACATGCATGACCCCCCCCCCCCCAATTGTCAAGTTGAGTTTGCTAAAGTTTGTATGATTCTTAATGATGTGGGTTTGATGGCGAATTTTCTTATGAATAATAAAAATGTTTTGCTATATGTATTCTACTTCATGAATTTTATGGAGGATGAGGTATATCAAGTATTAAGTGAAATTCATTGAGATATTATGAAAGCTATGTGTTATCGTAAAGCCCTCCGTATGATGTTATATTATACAAGTTGTGTATTTCATCATTACCCTCATGGTTGTATGTCCACTGGAACTAGTCTTATGAAGTTTAGCATGAATGAATAAATGAAATATGAGCCCCACCTAGTTATGATCATGAGAATATGATGACCGTTAGTGGAGGGATATTAAATGATGACCTGTTAGTAGGGGGATATGATGATGATGCTAGCCGATAGTAGAGGCTTAGCCAAGATTATGATGTTAACCAATAACAGAGGCTTAGCAAAGGTATAGGAGCTATCCTTATGATGATGATTAATGTTCAAAATGTTTACGGGACGGTTTAGTAGACTTTCCCTCCATTGTTTTACAATGCTTATGTGATGGGTTAGTAAAATACCTCTCCACTAATAAATTTTATGATTCCTTCCTATGATTATTCTGTGAGAGTTTACTAACCAACAAATGGACCTAGGATGGATGTTGAAGCTCCCCTTTAGAAGAGGCGAGAGACCGTTACTAGAATCCTATTATCCCATAACTACGTGCCACCGTAGGAAATAGGAACCACCCCTAGTAGAGGTAGATTTCTAGACCAATCGATAGTAGAGGTTGCTCTTAGAAAGCTTTTGTGGATCCACTTAGGCATCTTAGGAGGTCGCCTTGGCAAGTGACTTCCCCTTTTTCTCGGGTGTAAGGAAAACATTGGGACTCCATGACTTAGCTCACATGGTTTATGTTTGTTAAAGGTTGCTCTCAGACATGTTCAAGTTCTCCTTATGGTTCTAAGTTGTCTCTTTTATGATGATTAAACAGTTCATTTATGATATGTCCAAAGGTGATTTAAAGTTCCTATGATTCTTTGTTTCACAAATTCAAATAGTATTTTCTCCCCTAAATATACATGATGATTTCTATAAGTGTGTAAGGTGTTCTCTATTGTGATTGTCAATGTTCCTTTCATAATAAAAAAGTCTTTAATGTCAAGTGATGCATTTTCCACCCAAGAATATTAATACTTTATACATGTATGACACCTTGTATTTCTCACTATCTTTTATGAACTTTCCAAAGCTATATGGTATATGTCATTCATGATCCATCATTTTCCTTATATACGTCATATCCCCCTCATGTCCCCAAGATAGTCTCATATGATAATTTATGATGGTTCTTTATTATTATGACCTACGCAATATTCCTCACCCCCTAGTAAAATGTATATGGGCGAGCTACTCATGCCACTTTATTATTTTTTTATGTGTTATGGAAATATGATTACCTCCACGTATATTTTACCTTAACCGTTGATCATGTATGGCATATAGAGCTTACATCTTTGATTATGTTTATGCATTTCGATTACTATGGTTTGCTTCCCTTGTTGCATTGCACCACATATACTTAGTTCAATCCAAGTACTAATGCATACTCTAAGCCTACATGATTTCACCATGTAGTGTCTGGCACTCCTTGATATCCTCCATGTGGCTAGCTTGGACTTGTAAAAATTGTGTTTGTGGTGAGTCCTCTAGTTCGGGGACAATATCATTCTTTGATGTCATGTCTCAAGCCTAGGGCCTAGACATGACATGGCACATGGGGAACCTCAAGGAACCCCAAACAAGCCTCTTAACTTTTCATTATACATCCTTGGGCGTGGAATCATATAAATGACATATAGAGTAAGAATAAGGGCAATGAGGCCAAGGGAAAGCTTGCATAAACATCATAATCAATAGACAAGGGTCAAAGCTCGTAACATAGATACATAACTTGTCCAACAAACACCTCTAAATACATAGATAGAGCTGGGGCCAAGACAAAGTAACAAGGCTCACCCTCATTGTCAAAATAGAACATAAGAAAGTGTCTCAATACATATATAATAGCAATATTGACTGAGGTCCCCGAAGTAGAGGACTTACCAACTAGCTTTGAGTAGAATCGATCTAGCCACGTGGAGGAGGATGATGATCAACTTGAGCACCGGTCCCTACATGGTGATATCATATAGGCAAGAGTATGCCTTAGTAAGTGTGAGTATACTAAGTATGTGGGCTACAATGCAACAATAGATAGACATCATACTTAAAATGCATACATTAGACAATAAGCATAGTGTAACAATATGACATGTAGGATCAATGCGTAAGTAAAACATGCTTAAGTAGCTCATGCTCATATCGGATATCATATGTGTAGAAGAGACAAAGTTAGAATCCCAACTTTGGTTGGTAGATGCCATTCACACCTAGAAACCCTAGTGCAAGGTACATACCCCTCAAATGGTTGATGACATTCAAGCCTGGACACCCTGGTGGCAAGGTACATAACTCTCGCATGGTTATCCGGGCTTTTATACCCCCCGGACCAGGCATGGTCTAATGAAACACATTATATAGAATATATATATCATGTACATAAGCTCATTTCATCATCATATGGTCAATCATATCATATCTCATGCTTCGGACTTTCATTTCCACAAGAAACCAAAGCCGAACATTTTACCAAACACTTGGTGGTGTGTAGTGGGCGTGAAAGACCATTAAATTTTGAGATGCAATCATGCAAGAAAATCTGTACTAAAATAATAAATCAACACCTTGCTATACCCCCAAGAAATTCACATCAAAAATCCTTATCAAATCCAACATTAGATCCAAGATTTAGAGCTCAAAACATGCTAAAACAACCATAATTTCATGAACTAAAATCATTGTGTAGTAAATTTATCAATATACAAGACTCACATGTAAAATCAACTTTAAATTATGTGATATTAGTAAAAAAGAGTCTTAGGCACCATGGGTGAAAGGACCCAATGGTTCAACACCACATAACTTGGCTTTGCAAAGTTTCTTGAAGAAGATTTGAAATAGAGGCTTGAATCTAGAATGAAATCCTTAGATCTGGATGAGTTTTGGGACTCTTGAAGATTGAGGAGGACTTGGGGCTTGACTTGGTTTTCTTGATTTTTAACAAGATTTCTTGAAAACCTTGAGAATGGATGGACAATTTGACGAAGATTAGAGAGGATATTTGAGAGGTTTTTGGTTGGTTTTTTAAGGGGATCAATACAGCTAGACAATAAGGGATTTTCATGTATATGGGTATAGGGTTATTACCCAATTGCCCTGGAGTGAAAAAGAGCAAACTTTGGAACTTTTTGAACTGGTCCGCGTCAGGTACGCATCGCGGACCTGTCGCAAACAGCTACATTTTTTGCAAAGTTTCACCAAAAATTATTTTTCTTAGCATGGACAAAGTATACCTTGTAGGTACTCGTTTTCCCACTGAATTTTGCCCTCTGAACTAGAATATGCAGTTGGATTTGCGAAATTCTGCGCGGATTTTGAGATACTAAAAAAATACATCATAGGGTCTTTCTGAGCTACATGAAGGGGTGTTTAAATATCCCCGATTTGAGATATAAGAGAATTACGATTATGGGGTTATTCATAGGCAAGTGTGGGATATTACATCATGATCTTGAATTAGCCGCCGTGATCTTTGCTTTGAAATTTTGGCATCACTATTTGTATGGGGTGCATGTTGATGTTTCACAAATCATAAGAGTCTCCAATATGTCTTCACACCAAAGGAGCTCAACTTGAGAAAAATAAGGTCATTAGAACTTCTTAAGGATTATGATATGAGTGTGCATTATCATCCCGGTAAGGCTAATTTGGCAGCGAATGCTTTGAGTAGGGTGTCTATGGGTAGCTAGCTCATGTTGATAATGGTGGCAATGGGGTGGCTAGGGAGGTCCATCGGTTGGCTAGATTTGGGGTTAGGTTGGAAGAAGTGGATAATGAGGGTGTTGTGGTAGTTGATGTCTCTAAATCTTCATTGGTTGAGCAGGTGAAAGCTAAGAAAGATCTTGACCCTACTTTGTGTTGATTGCTTGAGATAAAAGATTCTTGATGAGGCTCATGGTTCTTCCTATTTTATTCACCCCCATTCTGCTAAGATATTTAGAGATTTGAGAGAGGTGTATTTGTGGGGAGGTATGAAGAGGGACATTGCAAAATTTGTTTTCAGTGTTCATAGTTGCCAACAAGTCAAAGCCGAACACCAAACGCCGAGTGGCTTAACCCAAGACACAGAGATTCCTACTTGGAAGTTGGAGGAGATTAATATGGATTTTGGGTTTGGGTTGCCCAAGACTAGAAAGGGTTTTGATCCATTTGGGTTGTGGTTGATAGGATGATGAAATCGTCTCACTTTCTACTAGTTAAGACCATATGTGCGGCTGAAGATTATGCTAGGTTATACATTCATGACTTGGTGAGGTTGCATGGGGTTCCTTTTTCCATTATATCGGATTGTGGTGCCCAATTTACTTCACATTTTTGGAGGTCCTTTCAAAGGGGTCTTGGTACAGGAGTTAAACTTAGTATGGCCTTTCACCCTTAAACGGATGGCCAAGATGAAAGAACTATCCAAATACTTGAGGATATGCTTAGGGATTGTGTATTGGAGTTTAAAGGTAGTTGGTATGATCATCTCCCATTGATTGAGTTTTCCTATAACAATAATCATCATTCAAGTATTGGTATGGCCACTTTTGAGGCTCTCTATAGTAGATATTATTGATCACCAGTTGGGTGGTTTAAGGTTGGAGAGGTGTCTTTGTTAGGACCAGATCTAGTTATGGAGTCTCTTGAGAAGGTTAGGATGATTAGAGAAAGGTTGAAGACGGCCCAAAGTCATCAAAAGTCCAATACCGATATAAGGAGAAGGGAGCTGGAATTTGAAGTTGGTGATTCGGTCTATTTGAAGGTGTCACCCGTGAAGGGTGTGGTTTATTTAGGTAAGAAGGGAAAGTTGAGTCCAAGATATGTGGGTCCTTATAGTGTAATAAAGTGGATCGGCAATGTAGCTTATGAGTTGGAATTACCTAGTGAAATAGATTTGGTTCATTCGGTCTTTCACATATCCATGTCGAGGAAATGGTGGGAAACCCTAATGCTATTGTGCCTCTTGATGTTATGGGTATTGTTGAGGACAACTTGACTTATGGAGAGGTTTCGGTTAAGATTTTTGATAGATAAGTGAAGAGGTTGAGAAACAAGGATGTGACTTCCATTAAGGTCCTTTGGAGGAATAGAAAGTTGAAAGTGCTATTTGGGAGGCAGAAATGGACATGCAAAAGTGATATCCCTATCTCTTCTATTCTACTCAATCCTAAGGTACTAATTTCTAAGTCCTCTATATGATCTCAAATCTTAAGTTCATCCTTCATGTCATTGCATACATTCATGTTTAAATTGACAAGTTCATGATTATTTCACACTTATGTTGAGATTTTTGAGATGATGTTTAAGTGCGTTCTTACATCCTTATGTGGGCTGAAATTGTAATCTTTACATCTCTTATATACCGTTCTTTGACATTTCAGGACGAATGTTCCCAAGGGGGAGATATTGAAACGATCCCATAAGTTCCCGAAAATGTGCCATGGAAATTCCTGGAACTGTATTTTCCATATATCTCAAAATCTGTGCGAGATATCGAAAATGTAAACTCATATTCTTGATCAGGGGGCAAAGTTGAGTGAGAAATGGGTCTAACCCCAATATTAGAGCAACCTTATCAAAATTTGAAATTCTCAAAATGTAAATTCCAGAGAGCTCTCCACGCCCCTGGCGCGATGCGGCCAGGGCGCGAGGTTGTGTATTTTTGTTGCCAATTATTTTATCTCGGTACAAGGCTTTAAGGCCTTGTGACTAAGCCTTCCCATGTTATAAAATACTTATACTTATCCATATTTCATTTTCATATGATCCAAGACATTTCCCAATACTCTTTCAAACCCTTAGACTAATTTTTCTCTCAATATTCAAGTGTCCAAAACTCATGCGGAACTTAAGGAATTCATCCAAGTTTCAACTCTCTATTTAAGTCTTCATCAAGAAATTCTCCAAAGCTAAGGTATGTGTGTTTCATTCATGGGTTCCTTTCACCCATGAAGCCCAAGCTTTCTTTTTATCTGAATCACATGATTTCAAGTTGATTTACCTATGGGTCTTGCTTATTATGAATTAGACTATGAACTATATTGGAGTTTCAAGAAAGTTTGATTGTTTAAGCAAGTTAGGAGCTATGAATCTTCAATCTCTCTTGAGATTTGATGAAGGGTTTTGATATATATTTCATGATGGATTACCAAGTGTTTATGGGTTGTTTTACATTGAATTTTTTTTATGATTTCACTCTTGAATTGAATGGTTTTACACTAGCAGTACACACTCACAAAATGTTTGATAAAAATGTCCGATTATGATCTCATGAGGAATTGAAGGTCCAATGCATGTCTTATAAGTTGAATAACTTTATGATGATGAAAGGAATGTATTTATATGACATGATGAAAGGAATGTATTTATATGACATTCTCCTATATCATATTCAGAATTGGCCATGCCCCACTCGGGGGGTTATGAGCTCGGGTAACCATGTCGAGTGGTTTGTACCTTGATAACCCTGTTCAGGGTCTCGTACCGCAATCACCATGGGTGGTAGGATGAGACAATCCACCAACCAATTAATGGTTCTGTATCTTAATAACCGTGTTGAGGGGTTGGTACCTTAATCACCATGGGTGGTAGGGTGAGACAATCCACCAACCAATTGAGGGGTTGGTATCTTAATAGACTATGAAATCTATAATAATGGTCTCTTCTTGCACATGTATTAGGTTCTATGTAAGCATGATTTACTTTAAGAATCTTCGATGCATGTCATATTGTTATATGTTATTCATTGCCTATGCTTATGCATTTCGATTATGTTTCTTATCTCTTGTTGCATTGCATTCTACATACTTAGTACATTTGAATGTACTAATGCATATTCTATGCCTACATGATGTCTCCATGTAGGAACTGGAGCCCTACTTGAGTATCTTCCTCCATACAGAAACTTAATAAGGTTACCATATAGAACAAGTACTCTATACCAAGGATTGATAGCCTATTTGATCAACTTCAAGGGGTTAGTCACTTCTATAAGATTGATCTTCGGTCTGGATATCACCAAGTGAAAGTGAGGGAATGTAACATTCCCAATACCTCCTTCTGGACTAGGTATGGGCACTTTGAGTTTGTGATTATATCGTTCAGGTTGACTAATGCGCTGACTATCTTCATGGATCTTATGAATAGGTTCTTTAAACCCTACCTTGATTTGTGTGTTGTAGTTCTTATTGACGATATCTTTATCTATTCTCACAGTTAGGAGGATCATGTCGATCAGTTGAGGGTGGTGTTGCAAATCTTGACGGAGGAGAGGTTGTATGCAAAGTATGAAAAATGTGAGTTTTGTTTGAAAGTGGTTACTTTTCTAGGGCATGTGGTATGGGGTGATGGCATTAATGTGGATCCCGAGAAGGCGGAGGTAATTAGAAATTTTCTTAGAACTTTGACTCTATTGGTCATTAGAAGCTTCTTGGGTTTAATGGCTAATTATCGGAGGTTTGTGAATGGGTTCTCTTCTATTACTTCTCCCATGACTAACTGGACCCAAACAAAGGACTAATTTGTGTGGACCAATGAATGTGAGAAGAGTTTCCAAACTTTGAAAGATAAGCTTGTTTCCACTCCTATCTTGTCTCTACCGAAAGGGTTGGAAGGGTTTGTTGTGTATTGTGATGGCTCAAGAATTGGTTTGGGGTGTGTGTTGATGCAAAGTGGTAAAGTGATAGCTTATGCCTCTAGGAAACTTAAGGTGCATGAAAAGAATTATCCTACCTATGATATTGAGTAAGTCATCGTGGTATTTGCTTTGAAAATTTGGCGTCATTATTTGTATAGAGTTCATGTTGATATGTTTATCGATCATAAGAGTCTCCATTATGTGTTTACTCAAAAATATCTTAATTTAAGACAAAAAAGTGGCTAAAGCTCCTTAAAAATTATGGTATGGCGAATATTGTGGGCGATGCTCTAAGTAGGGTGTTTATGGATAGCCTAGCAAATGTTGGTGATGGTGGCAAAGAGGTGGCTAGAGAGGTTCATCGATTGGCTAGATTGGGAGTCAGATTGGAGGAGGTTGACGATGGTGCTGTAGTGGTTGTTGATGGTCCTAAATCTTCATTGATTGAGGAGGTAAAGGCAAAACAAGATCTTCACCCCGCCTTATTAGAGTTGAAGACCTTGGTGAGTGATCGTAATGTGGAGATTTTCTCCCAAGGGGAGATGGTGCCCTTAGTTACTAAGGTAGGTCACCTAGTGTTGATGACTTGAGAAAGAAGATTTTGGATGAGGCTCATAATTCTTCCTATTCTATTCACCCCAGTTCCACAAAGATGTATAGAGATTTGAGGGAAGTGTCTTAGTGGGGTGGTATGAAGTGAGATATAGCTAAGTTTGTATCTGGTTGTCGTAAATGCCAACAAGTGAAAGCCAAGCATCAAAGGCCAAGTAGCCTAGCCCAAGATATTGAGATTCCTACTTGGAAGTGGGAGGAGATCAACATGGATTTTGTGATTGGGGTTGCCTAAGACTAGAAAGAATTTTGATTCTATTTGCATTGTGGTTGATAGAATGACAAAGTCGGCTCATTTTCTACCGGTCAAGACTACTTATGGTGCCGAAGATTATTGCAAGTCGTACATTAATGAATTGGTTAGATTGTATGGGATGCCCTTGTCTCTCATATCGGATCGTGGTTCTAAATTCAGTTCTCACTTTTGAAGGTCTTCCCAAAGAGGTCTTGGTACCAAGGTTAAGCTTAGCACGACCTTTCACCCTCAAATGGATGGCCAAGCAAAAAGAACTACCCAAACTCTTAAGGATATGCTTATAAATTGTGTTTTAAAGTTTGAGGGTAGTCAGGATAAACCTCTTCCACTCATTGAGTTTACTTAAAATAATAGTTATCATTCGAGCATTGGTATGTCTCCTTTTGAGGCTCTCTAATGCCTATGCGTTTTAGATCCCTAGTGGGATAGTTTGAGGTGGGAGAGATGGCTTTGTTTGGTCCGGATTTAGTCATGGAAGCCATGGATAAGGTGAGGTTGATAAGGGAGATGTCAAAAACATCTTAAAGAATAAAAAAGTCATATTCAGATGTGAGGAGAAGGCATCTTGAATTTAAAGTTGGTGATTGGGTCTATTTGAAGGTCTCACCCATGAAGGATGTAGTCTGATTTGGCAAGAAGGGTAGATCGAGTCAAAGATTTATCGGTCCTTATAGAGTGTTGACAAGGATTAGTAAGGTGGCCTATGAATTAGAGTTTCCCATTGAAATGAATATGGTTCATCCTGTTTTCCATGTATCTATGTTGAGGAACTGTGTAGGTGACCCAAATGATATTGTACCTTTGGATCTTGTGGGCATGGTGGAAGATAATTTTACTTATAAAGTGGTTCCAGTAGAATTCTTGGATAGACAAGTGAAGAGGTTGAGAAATAAGGATGTAGCTTCTTTCAAGGTCCTTTGAAGAAACCAAAAAGTTGAAAGTGCCACATGGGAAGCCGAGGTGGACATGCAAAAGCGATATCCCTATCTCTTTCACTCTACTCAAGCCCAAGGTACTAATTTAGGTCCCTATATGATTTCAAGTCTTGAGTGTCAGCCCTTATATCATTTCTTGCATTCATGTTGGGTGACATATTCATGATTACTTCTGTTATGTATGCTTCTTTGAATTCAGGGACAAATATTCCCAAAGGAGAGATATTAAAATGCCCCAAAAATGTGCTTCGAAAATGCTGATGACAGTAATTTTTATATATCTCCAAATCCATACGTGATATGAAAATTCAACTTTATATTCTTCATCAAGAGGAAAAAATGAGTGGGGTATGGGTGTAATCCAAATTTTAGAGGAACCATAGCAAAATTTTATTTTCATCAACTTTTCAATATTTAGTGACAGTCCACGATGTCTCCACGATGCGGACCCATCACGGAGACTGTTGTGACTTTCTTATCTTTCTTGTCTCGGTCTAAGTGATTGGGGTCTTAGCCCCATGCCCTCCTACGCGTAAAAACACCTATACTTAGCCATTTTTCAACTCTATATTGCTCACGACACTCTCAAAATCCTCTCTAACACTTAACCAAATATTTTATCCAAATTCAAGTGTACCAAGCTTAAATCCAGATCTCAAGAACTTCATTCAATCTTCAAGTTCTCATTCAAATCTTCATCAAGGAAATCCCTAATTTTAAGGTATATGGGTTTCAACCATTGGGTCCTTTCACCTATGGTACCCAACCTTCCTTTTTGTGAAACTTGCATGTTTTCCAAATGTATTACTTATGGGTGTCACTTATTATGAATTATGATTATAAATTATGTTGGGGTTTCATGAAATGATGACTGGAAACTCATGTCTACCTATTTCAAGCTTATACTATAAGATGGTTTGTCTATTGTGACTATGCATGTTTTGAGTTATAAACTATAATCTATGATAAGGTTTGATAAGGGATTTCAAGCTATCTTACAGAGGGTTTTACTAAGTGTTGGTGGTTTGATTTACATTGAGTTTTCTCATACGATTTCACTCTTGAATTGAATGATTTTGAACTAGCATTACAACCCCACCAAGTGTTTGATAAAATATCTTGTTAAGGATTCTTGGGTTATTGATGGTCTATGATATGGTTTACATGATAAGTGACTCTATGATGATAAAGACATTGTATGTGTGCATTGAATTTATGAAAAGTATCTATAGTATTGCATGTTGACCACACCTTGTTGAGGGGGTGATATGCCTCAACCACTTTGATGGGGGTGCTATGCCTATCCACCATATTGAGGGATATATACTTTGGCCACTTTGATGGGGGTTGCTATGCCTTTCTACAATGTTTAGGGGTATATACCTTTGCCACTTTGATGGGGGGTGCTATTCTCATCTACCATGTTGAGGGGTATATGCCTTGACCACTTTGATGGGGGGTGACATGCCCATCTACCATGTTGACGGCTATATACCTTGACCATTATGATGGGGGTTGACATGCCCATCAACCAATTAAGGGATAGATTCTTCAATCACCTTCTAAGGGGGTGATGTGCCTTGGATTTCAAGTAATAGTTTGCTTGGTCTATGATGATGATCTCTTCCTACACATGTAATATGTTCTATACAAGCATGTTTTTCTTCAAGCATTGATCATGTTTACCATGTTGTTATTATACTTATCCCTTGCTTATAATTATGCATTTTGACTATGTTGCTTATCTTTTGTTGCATTGCATCCTACACATGGATAGTTATCATGATGTTACCATGTAGGAATCGGATCCCCTCAAGATCATCCTCCATGTGGCTAGTTTTGGCATCTTGAAGATAAGCTTTTAGTGAGTCCTCAAGTTCGTGGACACTAGCTATGCTACTCTTGTTTTGTTTACTCTTTATGTTAAACTTTTTCTACTACGAGAGTGCGCCTGAAAAGTGTCTTGGCCCCCACTCAAATCCACATGTAGAGGTGTTGTTGGAACCAATGATGTACTTATTATTTTGATCTTTGACTCTTCAATATTTTCTGCTATCAAAGACTTCCCTTAGTCCCTTTTTCCCTTGTTTATATTCTTGTTGTATTTTCTTGCTTTAGCGACCAAGGATGTATAACTAATATGCTAAGAGGCTTGTGTGGGTAACTTCGGGTTCCCATTTGCTATGTCACGTTTAGGCCCTAGTCTTGGGTCATGACAAGGAATTAGGCTAGAGACACTTGAATTTGTATTAAATATTTGGTTAAGTGATAGAGAGGGTTTTGAGAGGGTCTTGAGTGATATAGAGTTGAAAAATGGCTAAGTATAGGTGTTTTTACTCATAAGTGGGCATGGGGCTATGACCCCAAGGCCCTCAGGCCGAAACAAAATAGCAAGGAAAATAATACTTATCTGCGCCCCTAGTGCGTCACAACCAGAGCACGGATTGCCACTTGAATTAATAATTTTTTAAAATAATTTTTTTGCTACAAGTCCTCTAGAATTTGGGTTATACCCATTATCCACTCAATTTTGCCCCCTGATCACGAATATGAAGTTGGATTTTTGATATCATGCATGGATTTTGAGATGTATAGAAATTACAATTATGGGCATTTCCAAAGCATATTTTGGTGCGTTTTGGGGCATTTCAATATCTTCCCCTTGGGAAAATTCTTCTCTGAATGCCAAAGAATCATACATAAGAACTAATCATGAATATTTCAGCCCAACATGAATGCAACAAATGCATTTAAACATCATTATAAAAATCTCAACATGAATGTCAAAATCACCTTAAACTTGTCAACGTACACATGAATGCATGCAAAATGACATAAGGCTTGACACTTAAGACTTGAAATCATATGGGACTTAAATTAGTAAGTTAGGCTTGAATAGAGTGGAAGAGATAGGGATATCGCTTTCTCATGTACACCTCGGCTTCCCATGTGGAACTTTCGACTTGTTTGCTTCTCCAAAGAACCTTGATGGAAGCTATATCCTTGTTTCTCAACCTCTTCACTTGACTATCCAAAATTTCTACTGGAACCTCCTCATAAGTCAAATTATCTTTTACCACACCTATAACATCCAAAGGTACAATAGCACTCGGGTCACCCACACACTTCCTCTACATAGATACATGGAAGACTGGACGAACCATGTTCATATCAATGGGAAACTCCAACTCATATGCCACCTTACCAATGCCCCTCAACACTCTATAAGGACCCACAAACCTTGGGCTTAATTTACCCTTCTTGCAAAATCTGACTACACCCTTCATGGGTGAGACTTTCAAGTAAACCTAATTACCAACCTTAAATTCAAGATTCTTCTCCTCACATCGGAGTATGACTTTTGTCTACTTTGGGCTATTTTCAATCTCTCCATAATTAGCCGCACCTTCTCCAAGGCTTCCATGACCAAAAATGGAGCTAGGAAAGCCATTTCCCCCACTTCAAACCACCCAACCAATGATTTACAATGCCTATCAAAAAGATCTTCGAAAGGAGCCATACAAATGCTTCTGTGGTAGCTATTGTTGTAAGAAAATTCAATGAGTGGATGATGTTCATCCTAACTAGCCTTAAACTCTAAAACACAAGCTCTAAGCATATCCTCAAGGGTTTGGATAGTCCTCTTGGCTTGACCATCCATTTGAGAATAAAAGGTCATGCGAAGCTTAACCTTGGTACTAAGACCTCTTTGGAAAGACCTCCAAAAGTAAGAAGTGAATTAAGTACCATGATCCAAAATGATAGACAAAGGCACCCCATGCAATCTAACCAACTCATGGATAAACAATTTGTCTTAAGCTTCGGCAGCATAAGTAGTTTTGACCGACAAGACATGACTTGACTTTGTCATTCTATCCACAACAACCCAAATAGAATCAAAATGCTTTCTAGTCTTAGGCAACCCAACCGGAAAAACCATGTTAATTTCCTCCTACTTCCGAGTAGGAATCTCAATATCTTAGGCTAGGCCACCTGGCCTTTGATATTCGGCTTTCACTTGTTGGCAATTGTGACATCCGAATATGAACTTGGGAATGTATCTCTTCATACCACCCCAAGAATACACTTCCCTCAAATCTCCATACATCTTTGTAAAATCAAGGTGAATAGAATAGGAAGAAATATGACTCTCATAAAAAATATTCTTTCTCAAGTCACAAAAACAAGGCACACACAATCTAACTTGGTACCTAAGGGCATCATCTCCCCCTTGGGTGAAAACCTCCACTTTACATCTCTCACCAAGGACTTCAACTCTAAAAACACAAGGTCGAGATCTTGTTTTGTTGTTCTCTTCAATCAAGGAAGACTTAGAACCATCAACAACCACTATACCACCATTATCAACTTCCTCCAACCTAACCCTCAATCTAACTAACCGATGGACCTCTCTAGCTCCCTCTTTGCCACTATCATCAACATGAGCTAGACTACCCAGAGACACCCTACTTAGAGTATCATCCATAATATTAGCTTTGTCGGGGAGATAATGCACACTTATATCATGAACTTTAGTGAGCTCTACCCATCTTCTTTGTCTCAAGTTAAGATCTTTTTGGGTAAACGCATATTAAAGACTCTTATGGTCAGTAAACACATCAACATGAACCCCATACAAGTAGTGATGCTAAATTTTCAAAGCTAATACAATGGCCGCCAATTCAAGATCGTGGGTGGGATAATTCTTCTCATGCAACTTAACTTTCCTAGAAGCATATTCTATCACCTTACCATATTGCATCAAGACACACCCCAAACCGATTCTTAAGGCATCACAATACACAACAAACAGTTTCAACCCTTTCGATAGAGACAAAATAGGAGCGGATACAAGCTTATCCTTCAAAATTTGGTCTTTTCGCATTCATCGATCCACACAAATTTTGCCTTCTTTTGTGTCAACTTAATCATAGGAGAGGCAATAGAAGAGAAGCCATGCACAAACCTCCAGTAATAACCCACCTAATCTAAGAAACTTCTAATGTCCGATGGAGTCAAAGGTCTAGAAAAATTTCTAATCACCTTCATCTTCTTAGGATCCACCTTAATGCCATCATTGGACACCACATGCCTTAGAAAAGCAACATCTTTCAACCAAAACTCACATTTCTCATATTGTGTATACAACCTCTTCTCCCTCAAGATTTGCAACACCACCCTCAAGTGATCCACTTGCTCCTCCTCACTATGGGAATAGATCAAGATATCATCAATAAAAATCACCACAAATAAGCCAAGATAGGGTTTAAAGTCCCTATTCATGAGGTCCATAATTATAGCCGGTGCATTAGTCAACCCGAAGACATAACCACAAACTCAAAGTGCCCATACCTAGTCCGAAAAGTTATCTTAGGAATGTCACACTCCCTCACTTTCACTTGGTGATACCCGGACCAAAGATCGACCTTAGAGAAGTGACTAGCCCCTTGAAGTTGATCAAAAAGGTTATCAATTCTTGGTATAGGGTACTTGTTCTTTATCATGACTCTATTAAGTTATCGGTAATCAATGCATATTCTAAGAGAACCATCCTTCTAATTTACAAACAATACTGGTGCACCCTAAGGTGACTAACTAGGCCTTAGAACACCCTTTTCCAACAAATCTCTTAATTGCTCTTTCAACTCCTTCAACTCCATTGGGGATACACGGTAAGGGGGAATAGAAATGGTTTGAGTATCGGGAAGAAGGTCTATGCCAAAGTCAATTTCCCTTTCGGGAGGAACACCAAGAAGCTCATTAGGAAAGACATCAAGAAACTCATTAACCACCGAACCCGACTCAACAGGGAGGACCTTGGACTCAACATCCCTAACCCTCAAAAGATGATCGAGAGACCCCTTAGAAATCAACTTTTTGGCTTTAAGACAAGAAATGTTTCTAACCTTGACCACCACATCATAACTTCCCAATTCAAGGACAGCTTTACTATGAAATTGGAAATTGACTCTATGGGTTCTACAATCAATAGAAGTATAATATGCATGCAATCAATCTATCCCAAGAATGACATCAAAATCCACCATATCTAATTCAACAAAATCAGAAGGCAAGATTTTATGCAAAATGAAGACGGGATGATTTCTGTAGACTCTTTTTGAAAAAATGGACTCACCAATAGGAGTAGACACTTTAGAAGATTCACAAAACAATTGAAACTAACATGAAGCTTTTTGGAAACAAGAGGAGTAATAAAAGGAAGTGTTGCACACTGGTCTATCAATCATACACATCAAAATCAAAAACCTTTAACATACCGATGATGACATTTGTCACCTCATCTACCCCTTGTCTCCCTTGAAAAGCATAGAACCTATTTTGTCTTGGAGCACCCCTTTGTTGGCCTCATCTCCCCTTTGGACCCGCATTTGAACCTTGGCTTTTTGGACGACCATCTCTACCTTTGTTTTGAGCATATGGACATCACCTTATGACCCACTTCACTACAACCATAGCAAGCATTAGTGTTCTTCATACATGAATGGCTTCTACCTCATCTTTGGCACATAGGGTTATCATTAGCAAACCTTCAATTAGGATCATTGGAATACTCTTGGCCTTGAAACATCTGGCCTTGAGGAAACCAGCCACCCATGGAATTTTGGAATCCACCTTCAAAAGGAGCCTTCTTAGACTCACCACTTCTTCTCTTCCTAAGCTTTTTGCCTCTTGTTGTTTGGAATATGTCATGAGGCAGGATAAATCTATATCACCTATTAACATGGTGGTACGACACTCCTTGTTAATGAAGTCGGATACACCCCACACAAATTTGCTCATCCTTCACCTCGACTCGGTAACCAATTGTGGGGCATACATGGAGAGTTGGTTGAAATTGAGGCATACTCCTGCACACTCATAGACCCTTACTTTAGATTCATAAATTCCATCATCTTTACCTCCCTTAGCTCAACAGGAAAGAACCGTTTGAGAAATGCTACTTTGAATTCTTCCCAAGGGATAGCATCACTACTCCCCTTCTTCGTCTTTCATTAAGTGAATGATATTTGAGCCACCTCTTTGAGTTGGTAGGCTGCCAACTCCACTTTTTCCTCCAAATTAACCCCCATAATGGACAACACCTTATACACTTCATTAATTAATTCTTAAGGGCCGTCATCCACCTTGGACCCATGGAACTCTGGTTGATTCATCCTAGTAAAATCCCTCACTATTGAGGCTGGAGTAGGAGCATGAGAGGCTTGGGTCCCTTGGTTGATTTGGTTGGTCAAAGAATGAGCCAACATGGAAATACATCTCGGAACTCATCACGGGCCACTCCCCCATCTGAAGAAGCTTGAGGAGAAGAAGGGATCAGTTGCTTCTTAGGTGAACAAGCTCTCCTTAGTCTTCCTCTTGAAATAGGCATGATCTAGAATAGAAAAGAATATTCATTAGAGGAAAAAGCTTTACCTTACTTTAAAGCATGACATAGATCATGAAAAAGGGAAACATTTCCTAAAATGCCTCATAGCCTCTCACTCAGTTGTGATGCTCTTCACAACCATGAATAAGGCTCTAATCAATATGGTGTATTGGATTTCGAGGACTATTAACAACCTAGTGCTCTGATACCAAGTTTTTCACGATCTAAGCCTAGGGCCTAGACGTGACATGGTGAATGAGGAAACAGAAAGAATCATAAATAAGCCTCTTAGCATATCAATCACACATCCTTGGTCACAAAAGAAAAATAATATCATCAAGAGATATAGAAAAGGTAAAAAGGGACTTATGGGAAATCTAGATATTTATATAACATAAAAGATTCAAAGCTAAAAGCATAAGTACATCAATTGTTCCAACGAAACCTCTAAACATAGATTGGAGGGGGAGCCAAGATACTCTCCAGGCTCACCCTTATAGTATTAAATGTTCAATATAATGAAATAAAAAAAGGCAAGAGTAGCATAGATAGTGTCCCCGAACTTGAGGACTCACCAAGGCTTATCTCCAAAGCACCAAAATAGCCACGTGGAGGATGATTAAGAGGTGCTTCGGTTCCTATATGGTAATATCATGTAGGTATAGAGCATGTGTTAGTACGTTTGAAAGTACTAAGTATGCACGATGCAATGCAACAAGACATAGGCAACATAATAAAAATGCATAATCATAAGTAAAGGATAAATATAATATCAATATGGCATGCATGATCAATGCTTGAGGTAAAAAATGCTTGTAAATAATATAACTTGCAAATATAGATTACATGTGTAGAAAGAGACAATATCAACATATCCCAAGCATACTAGTACCTGAACTCCAAGGCATGCCACCCCTTTGGAAGGTGATTGAGGTACCTACCTCTTAACATGGTAGTATAGGCATGCCACTCCTTGACAATGTGATTGAGGTACATACCTCTCTATGTGGTAATACGGGCATGCCACCCCCCAACAAGGTGAAATAGGTACATATCCCTCAACGTGGTAGTACGGGTATATCATCCTCCGATAAGGCGATTGAGGTACATAGCCCCTCAACATGATAGTACGGGCATGCCATCCTCCGACAAGGTGTCAACGTGATAGTACGGGCATGCCATCCTCCGACAAGGTGATTAAGGTACATACCCGTCAAGGTGGTAGTACGATCATACCACCCCTCGACAAGGTGATTGAGCCTTGTCACCTCCTCAATAAGGTGATTGGGCGTGCCACCCCTAACAAGGTGTGGTCAACTTGCAACATCATAGATACTTTTCATAGATTTAATACATACATATAATCCCTTAATCATCATAATGTCATTAGACTTGTCAACCATGCAATAGACCATTAATAACTCAAGAATCTTTGTTAAGACATTTTATCAAACACTTTGTGTGTGTATAAAGCTAGTTCAAAATCATGGAATTCAAGAGTGAAGAATTAGGAGAAAAGTGAATGTAAATCAACCCACCAATATAATAAAACCCTCATGTAAGATACCTTGAAATCCCTCATCAAATCTCATAATAGATCATAGTTTCATAGCTCAAAAACATGCATAGTCAATCAACTTTTCATAAAACCCCAACAAGGTTTACATTCAAAATTCATAGTAAGAGATGCCCATAGATAATCAAACTCGAAAACATGCTATTTTCTAACAAAAGAAGGTTGGGCACCATGGGTGAAAGGACCCAATGGTTATGTAATGACCCGAATATCATATAATGTCGTTAGGCCTTGAGAAATCTTATTTCGGGCAAAGATTTGGACCGAGTATGCCTCAAGAAAGACCACACCGCAAGTTTGGGGTCACACGATCCGTGTAGCCTCATATGAGACCACACTTGGCCTCAAAATCTTGCATGTTAACCTTGGGGTGGAGTTTCAAGCTAAGGCATACCTCACTAGCACACCACACAGGTTGTGTGACACTGTGCGGGCCGTGTGGAGGAGTTGTGGGTGGCCTAGGCTGGAAAGCACCGTTGTTTGGGATAAGTGAATCCATGTGACCAGTCACAAGGGTCGTATGGTGGGCGACAGGCCGTTTAGCCTTCATGGGGCTTCCGAAGTGAAAATATTGTAAGTATGGGGTCACCGTCTCATAAATTTTTCATGAAATTTACTCAAGGTTGGGGAGATGCGTGCACCACATGGATCATTTGGCTTCACATAGATCGTGTTACTTCAGACATACTGTGTCGCTTCATACGGGCTGTGTGTGGTTCACACAACTCGTGAAGGGTGTCCGTTTGGCAGTTCAAGTCAAATAATTCAAACTGTAGGTTTAAGGTCAGAATTTCTAGAAACTTTTTCTAAGTGTGGTTTCATAGGCACTCCACACAGACCATGGATTGCCACATGACCCGTTTACCCTCTAATCATTTTACTTCCAGCAAATTTTTGCTCTGATTCATTAATGGTATTTTTTTAAATTCATTTATTTTTATGGGTCTTTTGGGAATTCCTAAGCTGTTCTAAGGGTATCTAAAGACCTAAAACCTATTTCAAATATTCAAACTTATTCCTCATAATTTCAGTCTCTCAAAAACAACTTTCAAAAAAATCTCTTGGGAATTTCAACTTCGGAGCCAAGGAACTCAGCTTCTCTTCAAAAGTATTTGAGGTTTCTTCATCTTGGTAAAGGTATGTGGGTTTGATCCTTGATTACCTTCCAACCAAGGAGACTCAAGCTATTTTCAAGTAATTTTATGAACTTCTACCTTACTTTATATGAGAATTTACTTTGGGTTTATGGAATTATAAGTATGCATGTCCCATTTAAGGCTTGTTTATGCATGGGTGATTATATTATGATTTTAAATGTGGATTTAATTATGTTTTCACTTGAATTTTGAATAATATTATTGGTTTTTGGTTAAATCTTAATTACCTATGTCATTGTCTTATTATTCATAGCATATGCATTCATGTACATGGATCATTACGGAAATTATGAGGTGATTTAAGCCTAATTTTTTATACGATATGATTTTTATAAGTTATTGGCTATGACAAGATGTCATCATACATATGTCTATTAATTATGTCTCTTTATGCATTTTGGGTGCTTGCACCATTTCGATTATATGAACGAGCTATTTTTATGCATAAATATTATGACTATAAGTTATGTTTTGGAATTTGAGCCTAAGTATGGATTATTGTGAAAGGTGTTTAGCTTTCAATCCCCATTTGTGAAACCTTTTTGAAAGTATGCATAGCTCTATATACTATAAGTATTCTTGTGGGATAATAACTTAGCACTGATGAAATGAGGGTTCTCTCTCCTTCCACGAACTATATGCCTAACATAGGTTCCTTTTTGAAATGGGGGTTCCCATATGGAAAGTTATCTCCAAAATGGGGGTTCCTATAAGGACAAGTAACTGTGAGATATGATATGGTGTTCTTTATGTGAAAATCCTATCTGAAATAGGGATGCCTATAAGGAAGGTTGCTTCATACGAAATGGTGGTGCCCGCAATGTGCAGTATGGTTTACCTTTTCCAAGTAGACCACCTTTGCACCGATAAAGGGATTTCATTGGGATTCCAAGTAATAGCTCGCTTGGTCTTACTCAAGTCGATTGAGATTATATCCCTACAATATATTGGCATCATTTGCGTTTCATGCATCATGAATTTTATAACATCTTGTTATACTCATTCCTTGCTATACATATCTCTTTCTATATCATGTGTCCTTATCATCTAACATGGAAATATAAGTTTTTGGTAAATCATGCGTTATATCTTGCCCTTGTCACCTAACATGGAAATACAAGTTTTTGGTAAGTCATGCATTATATCTCGCATACTTAGTATATTCAAACGTACTAACCCATACTCTTACCTACATGATTTCACCATGTAGGGACCGAGGACTTTGATTATCCACCTTTTGATGGTTAGCTCAGATTCCAAGTTTATTTGTAGTAGTGAGTCTATTCTTCCAAGGATGATCCACCATCTAACTAACTTTGATACTTTTGATTCTTTATGTATTGAGGGTGAGCCTGGGGAATGTCTTGGCCCCCGACCATCTATATAGAGGCATTTTTGGGAACCTTTTAAACTTCCTTATGTTTTACATTGTGTATTATGACTTAAGTCTATGTTTTGGGTTAGTTTTCTTGACTATCATTATGTGAGTTGGTTATATGATTTATGACTTGGCTATGTGTCATGATGAAAAGATCCTATGTCCCGAATTGCCCATAGAGTGAGTCCTATTTTTCACACCCTATAGAATTATGTGTTTACTTTGTGTACACTTCCAAATCGATGATGCGAGTTTTGGTATCTTGAGGCTTGTTTGGGGACTCTCAAGTTTTCATTCACCGTGTCACATCTAGGCCCTAGGTCCAGGTCATGAAAAAAATGATATCATAGCCCTGGGACTGTAAATGATCCTCGAAGTCCAACATGTCGCATCAAGTAAAGTCCATTTTATGTGCGTGAAGCAAACAATGCCTATAAGTGGGAGACTATGATGACGTTTTACGAAATTGTCTCACTTTTTCATGTCTCATATCATGCTATGAATAGTTGGTTTAGCTCTTCACCCTGATGGTATACTTGTTCTGTTTCAAAAGATGTCTCGTGGTAGACCTTCTAGACTAGCCCCGGCTGATGAGGGTCAAGAACCTCAAGGCCCTATAGATGAGCCTATCTCTAATGGTGAATTCCATTTGGCCTTTGCCACGCTTGCCTAAGTGGTTATTACTCAGACTAGGAAGGTCAGTCTTCCTCAGATTCCTATTCCAACTGCTAGAATGAGGGATTTCACCCGGATGAACCCTTAGAGTTCTTTGGATCTAAGACTGACGAGGATGGTCAGGAGTTCATTAATGATTTCTCCAATGTACTGAATGTCATAGTATTCATATCTAAGAAGAAGGCTAAACTGGCTGTCTATCGGTTGAAGGAAGCAGCATAGGCGTGGTACACTCAGTGGTCTAAGGAGAGGGTTTTGGCGATGCCATTAATTGATAGGAGTTTAATCTTGCCTTTCTAGATCATTTCTTCCCACTTGAGCTCAGGGAAGCCAGGATGACCACATGTATCAACTTAGGTAGGATAATATGAGTGTGAGGGATTATGCTCTCAAGTTCACTAAGCTCTCCAAGTATGCCCTAACACTAGTGGTTGATTCCCGTGCAAGAATGCACAAGTTCATTTCAGGTATCTCTAACTTGCTTGTACAAGAATGTCATACATCTATGTTTAATCAAGATATGGACATCTCTAGACTTATGGTTTATGATGAATAAATCAAATGGGAGAAACTCATGGGGAGGAGAGTGCATGATCCTAAGAGGGCCCATATTTATTATTGGTTCTCCAGCTCTCGGGGTGGTAGTTTTGGTCGTTTCAATCGGGTAAGGGTTCGGGTGCTCGGGTTGCTAATGCTAAGGTGCCTCCTCCTAGGGCATCGGTTGGGGGTGATCAGGGATGTTATCTATGTGATAAGTGTGGGAAACCCCACATGGGAGAATATTGAAGGAATGTCGATACTTCTTTTGGGTATGGTGATAAGGGTCACAAGGTTGTTGATTACCCTATGGATCCTCGAAAGGGTCAGGCCAGGTAGCTCGAGGTAGGAAAGGCCAACAAAGAGCTTCTTAAGGTATTTCCCCAAGGAACAACAGGTCTATGCTTTTCATGCACATCATGAGATTGAGGAGGCTCTGAGTGTTGTGAATGGTACATTAGAAGCCTTTAGTTTTGATGCTTATGGTTTGCTTGACCCGGGTGCAAACTTGTTTTTTGTGATTCCTCTGTTGGCTATTAAGTTTGGTTTGAGTCTGAAAATTCTAAGGGAGCCTTACTAGGTTTATACTCCCGTGGGTAAGTTTGTTGTTGCACAAAGAGTCTATCGTGGTTGTTCTATTTCTGTGATGTATATGGCATTCTTGTGTGATCTTATAGAGCTTGAAATATATGATTTTGATATGATTCTTGGAATGGATTAGTTGCATGCGTCATATGCCTCTATAGATTGTAGAACCTGAAAGGTCAAGTTCCGACTTCCTGGTGAGCCCTTTCTTGAATGGAAAGGTAGTGACTCCGCTATTAAAGGTCGGTTTATTTCCTACCTCAAAGCTCGAAAGATGATCTCCAAGGGATGTATATATCACATTGTGAGGGTCAAAGATGTGGAGCCCAAATTGCCTACTTCTAAGTCTACTCCACTTGTGAATGAGTTTTCAGACGTTTTTCCTGAAGACTTGCCAGTATTCCTCCTGAAACGGAAGTAGACTTTGGCATAGATCTTCTTTTGGATACTTAACCTATCATTATTCCTCCCTATCGCATGGCACCGACTAAGTTGAAGAAATTGAAATATTAGTTGAATAATTTATTGGAGAAGGGTTTCATCAGGCCAAGTATATCTCCATTGGGTGATGGATCTCTTCATATGTGTATCGATTCTATGGAATTGAATAAGGTAACCATTGAAAATAAGTATCCATTGCCCAGTATCGATGATTTGTAAGGAAGAAAGATGGATCTCTTCAGATGTGTATCGATTCTAGGAAATTGAATAAGGTACCATTAAAAATAAGTATCCATTGCCCATGATCGATGATTTGTTTGATCAACTTCAAGGGGCTTCCTAATTTTCAAAGATTGACTCCTTTTCGGGTATCATTAGTTAAAGGTTAGAGAAAGTGACATTCCCAAGACGGCCTTTCGAATATGGTATGGACACTTTGATTTCGCGGTAATGTCGTTTGGCTGAATTAATGCTCTGGTCATGTTCATAGATCTTATTAATTGGGTGTTCAAGCTATTCCTTGATAATTTTGTGGTTATTTTCATTGATGATATTCTTATCTATTCCCAAAGTGAATGGGAGCATATGGATCATTTGAGGTCAGTTTTGCAAACCTTGAGAGAGAAGAAGTTGTATGCGAAATTTAGCAAATGTGTGTTTTTGTTGGGTGCAGTTGATTTTCTGGGTCATATGGTATCTGGTGAGAGTATTAAGGTGGATCCAAAGAAGACCGCGGTGGAAAGCATTGGCCTAGACCGTTGACCCCTTCAGATATTCAAGTTTACTTAGGTTAGAGGGTTATTATAGATGGTTTGTTGAGAGGTTCTCATCCATTGCATCTACAATGACTAAGTTGACCCAAACGAAGGCTATGTTTGTGTGGTCTGTGAGTGTGAGAAGAGTTTCCAAACTTTGGAGGATCGACTTACATCAGATCCAATTTAGACTCTACGTGATGGTTTGGATGGATTCGTAATATATTGTGATGCCTCTCGAATTGGGTTGGGTTGGGTTGTGTACTTATGCAACATGATAAGGTGATAGTTTATGCATCAAGGAAATTGAAGGTACAAAAGAATAATTACCCGACTCGTAACCTTGACTTAGCGGCAGTCGTTTTTTCTTTTAAAATTTTGAGGCACTATTTATACGGGGTGCGTGTTGATGTTTTGACCTAACAGAAGAGCTTACAATATGTGTTCACTCAAAGAGACCTTAACTTAAGACAAAGGAGATGGTTGGAACACCTAAAATATTATGACATGAGTGTTCTATATCACCTCGGCAATGCAAATGTGGTAGTCGATGCTCTTAGTAGACTATCTATGGGAAGCGTGGCTCATGTTGAGGAGGAGAAGAAGGAGTTGGTTAGAGATATTCATTGTTTGGCTAGGTTGGATGTTAGAGTGGCCGATTCCAATGATGGTGGCATTCATGCTCTAAATGGGGCCAAATCAAGAGTGAAGCCCATAGTTCTCATTATTCTATTTACACGAGTTCCACCAAAATTGTATTGGGATTGTAACAAGATGTATTGGTGGCATGGTATGAAGAGAGACATAGCCAAGTCTATATCTGAAAGCCCAAATTGTCAACAAGTGAAGTTGGAGCATCAAAGGCCGGTGGGATGGCTCAAGATATTGAGACTCCCACTTGGAAGTGGGAAGACATAAATATGGACTTCATGGTTAGGTTGCCTCGGAGTCAGAAGCAATTTGACTCTATTTGGGTCATCGTAGATCGGATGACTAAATTGGCTCATTTCTTACCGGTGAAGACTATTTTTGGTGTCGAAGACTATGCAAGGTTGTGTATTCGGGAATTGGTAAGGTTGCATGGTGCGCCACAGTTCTATCATATCGGATCGGGGCACCCAATTTACTTCTCACTTTCGGAAGTCGCTTCAAAAGGAACTTGGTACTAAGGTCAAGTTGAGCTCTGCCTTTCATCCCCAAATCGATGGGCAAGCTGTAAGGAAGGTTCAAATGTTGGAAATATATGTTGAGGGCTTGCGTGTTGGAGTTCAAAGGTAATTGGCATGACCATCTCCCAATTATTGAGTTTGGTTATAATAATGGCTTCCATGCTAGCATTGGTATGGCCCCGTTCTGGGCCTTGTATGGTAGAACATATAGACCTCCGCTGGGGTGGTTTGAGTTGGGGAAGGTGGCTTTGATTGGCCCAGACTTGGTGATGGAGGTTGTGAAGAAAGTGAAGTTGATTAGGGAAAGGTTGAAGATGTCTTAAAGTTGCCAAAAGTTCTATTCAGATGGTAGGAAGAGGGATCTTGAGTTCCAAGTTGGCGATTGGGTATTTGTTAAGGTCTCACCTATGAATGGAGTGATGCGTTTTGAAAAAAAGGGAAAGCTAATCCCCTGATATGTATACCCTTATGAAGTTATTAAGCAGATTGGGAATATCGCGTAGAAGGTGGAGTTACCCAGGACTTGAGTTATATTCACCCGATCTTCCATGTTTCCATGTTGAGAAAGATGGTTGGGGGTCCTAGCAGCATTCCGCCTTTAGAGGGCCTTGAGGTTAGGGAGAACTTGTCTTATGAGGAGATGCTGGTGGATATCTTGGATACACAAGTAAAGCGACTTCGAAACAATGATGTGGCTTCGATAAAAGTCCTTTGGAGGAACCAACATATGGAGACTTCTATATAGGAGGCGAAGTTGGATATGATAAAGCGGTATCCCTATCTTTTCCAATCTACTCAAGCCTAAGGTATTAGGTTTTTCCTTTCTCATTGGTCCCAATTCTATCTTTCTTGAATCTCATGTTATGACTTCTTACATGTGCATTATGCTGTTTTGAATTAATTTATTTCGTTTTAGCATGAGATTTGATGACTTGGTGATTTTCAAATGATGAACTATGCATGCAATCTTCTTTTTGAAAGTTTCACATTCTAGCTCAAGCCTTTCAAGCCTTGTTCTTGCACATTCAGAGACGAATGTTCCCAAGGGGAAATGATGTAATGACCCAGATATCATACGACGTCATTGGTCCTTGAGAAATCTCATTTCGGGCAAAGATTTAGACCAAGAGTGTCTCAAGAGAGACCACACGACCAGTGTGGCCTAGGCTTGAAAGGCACATCATTGGGGCTAAGTGGAGCCACACGACCTTTCACATGGGTTGTCTGGTGGGTGAAGGGATGTTTGGCCTTTCGTAGAGCTTCCGGAGTGAAAATATTCTAAGTATTAGGTCACTGTCTCGTAACTTTTCCATGAAATTTTCCTAAGGTTCATGAGACGGGAGGACCACATGGACCGTGTGGCTTCACACGGCTCGTGAAGTGTGACCGTTTAGTGGTTGGTATCGAGCCTTAGCTTTGTATATGATCCTCAGAGTCCAGCATGTCGCGTCGAGTAGAGTCCTATTTATTGGTGTGATGATGCTTTATGAAATTGTCTCACTTCTTTATGTCTTTTGTCGTGCTATGAATAGTTGTTTTAGCTCTTGACCTTGATGGTATTCTTGCTCTGTTTCGGAAGACGCCTCATGGTAGACTTGCCAGACAAGCCCGGGTTGATGAGGGTCAAGCACCTGACAGGCCTATGGATGAGCCTATCTCTAATAGTGAATTTTGTACGGCCTTTGCCATGTTTTCCCAAATAGTGACTACTCAGACTTGGTAGGTCAATCTTCCTTAAGATCCTACTCTAGCAGCTAGAGTGAGGGATTTTACCCGAATGAACGCTCTGGAGCTCTTTGGGACTAAGACTAACGAGGATGCTCAAAAGTTCATTAATTAGCTCTCCAAAGTATTGAATGTCATAGGTGTCAATTCGAAGGAGAAGGCTGAACTGGCTGCCTATCAGTAGAAAGATGTCGCACAGGTGTGGTACACTCGGTGGTCTATGGAGAGGGTTTGTGGAGATGTTGTTAATTTGAAGGAGTTTAACCTTACATTTATGGATCGTTTCTTCCAATTTAAGCTCAAGGAAGCCAGGATAAATGCGTATATCAACCTTAGGCAGGCTTATACGAGTGTGTGGGATTATGCCCTCAAGTTCACTAAGCTCTCCATGTATTGCCCCGACACTTGTTGTTGATTCCGCTGCAAGAATGCACAAGTTCGTTTCAGGTATCTTTGACTTGCTTGTACAAGAATGTCATACATCTATGCTTAATCAAGATATGGACATCTCTACACTTATTTTATATGTCGAACAAATTGAAGACGAGAAGCTCAAGAGGAGAAGAGTGTATGATCGTAAAAGGGCCCATTTTGATTGTAGGTTCTCCGTCTCTCGGGGTGGTGGTTTTGGTCGCTTCCAATGAGGCTAGGGG
Organism: Solanum clarkiae; assembly: GCA_011800125.2. Lineage (NCBI taxonomy): Eukaryota > Viridiplantae > Streptophyta > Magnoliopsida > Solanales > Solanaceae > Solanum > Solanum clarkiae. The sequence continues at coordinate 14,387 of JAABOM020101671.1, read as the reverse complement.
TCGAGTGCTCAGGTTTCTAATGCAAGGGTATCTCCTCCTTGGGCACCGATTGGGGGTTGTCAGGGATATCCTCTTTTTGATAAGTGTGAGAATCCCCACATGGGCTAAAGTTGGAGGAATGTTGGTGCTTGCTTTGGATGTGGTGATAAGGGTCACAAGGTTGCTGATTACCCCAGGGATCCTCGAAAGGGTTAGGGCCAGGTGACTTAAGGTGGGCAAGGAGAACAAAGAGCTCCTCAAGGAGTTGCCCCGAGGAACAACAGGTTTTATGCTCTTCATGCACCTCAGGAGATTGAGGAGGCTCCGGATGTTGCTACTGGTACGTTAAAATTCTTTGATTTTGATGCTTATGCTTTGATTGATCTGGCTACAAACTTGTCTTTTCTGACTCCTCTGTTGGCTGTTAAATTTGGTTTGATTCTGGAAATTTTGAGGGAGACTTAGTTTATACTCCCATGGGTGAGTTTCTTGTTAGAAAGAGAGTCTATAGTGGTTATTCTGTTTCTATGATGCATAAGGTATTCCTGTGTGATCTTGTGAAACTTGAAATGTATGATTTTGATGTGATTCTTGGAAAGGATTAGTTCTATATGTCATATGCCTCTGTAGATTATATAACGCGGTAGGTCAAGTTCCAACATCCTAGTGAGCATGTTCTTGAATGGAAATGTAGTGACTCTGCTATTAAAGGATGGTTTATTTCCTACCTCAATTCTCGAAAGATGATCTCCAAGGGATTCATATATCACATTGTGAGGGTTAAATATGTGGAGTCTAAATTGCCTACGCTTGAGTTTGTTAAATGAGTGTTCGGACGTGTTTCCAGAAGACTTGCCTGGTATTCCTCCCAAAAAGGGAAGTAGACTTTGACATATATCTTCTTTCGAATACTCAACCTATCTCTAGTCCTCCCTATCGTATGGCACAACCTAAGTTTAAGGAATTGAAAGATTTGTTAGAGAAGGGTTTCATCAGGCCAAATATATCTCCACGGGGTGCTCCGGTGTTATTTGTAAGGAAGAAAGATAGATCTCTTCGGATCTGTATCAATTATAGGCAATTGAATAAGGTGACCCTTAAAAATAAGTATCCATTTCCCAGGATCAATGTTTTGTTTGATCAACTTCAAGGGGATACTCAATTTTCAAAGATTGACCTCCATTTCGGGTATCATCAGTTAAAGGTTAGAAAATGTGACATTCCCAAGATGGCCTTTCGAACAAGGTATTGACACTTTGAGTTCGTGGTAATGTCATTTGGCCTAACTAATGCTCCGGTCGTGTTTATGGATCTTATTAATTGGGTGTTCAAGCCATTACTTGATAGTTTTGTTTTTATTTTCATTGGTGATATTCTTATCTAGTCCCAAAGTGAACGAGAGCATATGGATCATTTGAGGTTAGTGTTACAAACCTTGAGAGAGAAGAATTTATATGCCAAATTTAGCAAATGTGAGTTTTGGTTGGGTGAAGTTGCTTTTCATGGTCATGTGGTATCAGGTGAGGGTATTAAGGTGGATCTGAAGAAGAGCGAGGCAGTAAAGAATTGGCCCAGGCTCCTTGAAACATTAGATGTTTCCTTGGGTTAGCGCGTTATTATTGAAGGTTCATTAAGAGGTTCTCGTCCATTTCATCTACATTTACGAAGTTGACCCAAAAGAAGGCTATGTTTGTGTGGTCAGATAAGTGTGAGAAGAGTTTTGAAACATTAAAGGATCTACTTACATCGGCTCCTGTTTTGACTCTACGTGATGATTTGGATGGGCTCGTGGTATGTTGTGATGCTCTCGAATTGGTTTGGGTTGTGTATTTATGCAACATGGTAAGTGATAGTTTATGCATCAAGGCAATTGAAGGTACATCAGTATAATTACCCAACTCATGACCTTGAGACAGCGGCAGTGGTTTTTTCTTTGAAAATTTAGAGGCATTACTTGTACGGGGTGCATGTTGATGTTTTCACCTAATAGAAGAGCTTACAATATGTGTTCACTCGAAGAGACCTTAACTTAAGACAAAGGAGATGGTTGGAAATCCTAAAAGATTATGACATGAGTGTTCTATATCATCCCGGCAATGCAAATGTGGTAGTCGATGCTCTTAGTAGACTATCTATGTGAACCGTGGCTCATGTTGAGAAGGAGAAGAAGGAGTTGGTAAGAGATGTTCATTATTTGGCTAGGTTGGATATTAGAGTGGTTGATTCCAACGATGGTGGCATTCATGCTCTAAATGGGGCCAAATCTTCAGTGGTCGTTGATTTAAAGGCTAAGCAAGATTTAGACTCACCCTTGGTTGAATTGAAGAAATTTGTTTTCGAAAAGAATATTGAGGTTTTCTCCCAAGGGGGAGATGGTGTACTTCGATATCAAGAGAGGTTATGTGTTCTGGATGTGCATGATCATGGAAAGGTGATCATGAGTAAAGCCCATAATTCTCATTATTCCATTCACTCGAGTTCCACCAAAATGTATTGGGATTGTAAGGAGATGTATTGGTGGCATGGTATGAAAAGCGACATAGCCAAGTTTATATCTGAATGCCCAAATTGTCAACAAGTGAAGTTGGAGCATCAAAGGCCGGTAGGCTGTCTCAAGATATTGAGATTCCCACTTGGAAGTGGGAAGACATAAATATGGACTTCATGGTTGGGTTGCCTCGGAGTCGGAAGCAATTTGACTCCATTTTGGTTATCGTTAATCGGATGACTAAATCGGCTCATTCCTTACCGAGGAAGATTGCTTTTTATGTCAAATGCTATGCCAGGTTGTACATTCGAGAATTAGTAAGGTTGCATGGTGCGCCATAGATCTATCATATCGGTTGGGGTACCCGATTTACTTCTCACTTTTGGAAGTCGCTTCAAAAGGGACTTGGTACTGAGGTCAAGTTGAGCACTGCCTTTCATCCCCAAATAGATGGGCAATCCGCGAGGAAGATTCAAATGTTGGAGGATATGTTGAGGGCTTGCGTGTTGGAGTTCAAATGTAATTGGGATGACCATCTCCCAATTATCGTGTTTGCTTATAATAATAGCTTCTATGCTAGCATTGGTATGGCCCCATTTGGGGCCTTATATTGTAGAAGGTGTAGATCACCATTGCGGTGGTTTGAGTTGGGGAAGGTGGCTTTGATCAATGAAAGGTTAAAGAAATCTCAAAGTTGCGAAAAGCTCTATTCATATAGTAGGAAGAGGGATCTTGAGTTCCAAGTTGGAGATTAGGTATTTGTCAAGGTCTTACATATGAATGGAGTGATGCGTTTTGAAAAAAAAGGAAAGCTAAGCCCCCGATATGTAGACCCTTATAAAGTTATTGAGCAGATTGGGAATGTCTCATATAAGGTGGAGTTACCCAGGATTTGAGTTCTATTCACCTGATCTTCCATATGTCCATGTTGAGAAAGATCTTTAGGGGTCCTAGCAGTATTGCACCTTTGGAGGGCATTGAGGTTAGGGAGAACTTATCTTATGAGGAGGTGCCAGTGGATATCTTGGATAGACAAGTGAAGCGACTTTGAAACAATGATGTGGCTTCGATGAAAGTGCTTTGGAGGAACCAACATGTGGAGAGTGCTATATGGGAGGCGGAGTTGGATATGATAAAGCGGTATCCCTATCTTTTCCAATCTACTCAAGCCTAAGGTATTAGGTTTTTCCTTTCTCATTGGTCCCAATTCTATCTTTCTTGAATCTCATGTTATGATGTGCTTACATGTTCATGATGATGTTTTGAATGAATTTATTTCGTTTTAGCAGGAGATTTGATGACTTGGTGATTTTCAAATGATGAACTATGCATGGCATCTTTTGTTTGAAAGTTTCACATCCTAGCTGAAGACTTTCAAGCCTTTTCTTGCACATTCAGAGACGAATGTTCCCAAGGGGGAGATGCTGTAATGACCCAGATATCATATGACGTTGTTGGGCCTTGATAAATCTTATTTCAGATAAAGATTTAGCCCAAGTGTGTGTCAAGAGAGACCACAAGACCAGTGTGGCCTAGGCTTGAAAGGCCCATCATTAGGGCTAAGTGGAGACACATGACAAGTCATATCGGTTGTGTGGTTGGTGACGGTCCGTTTGGCCTTCCATGGAGCTTGCGGAGTGAACATATTCTAAGTATTAGGTCACCATATCGTAACGTTTTCATGAAATTTTCCTAAGGTTTGCGAGATGAGAGCACTACATGGACCGGGTGGCTTCACATGGCTCGTGAAGGGTGCCTGTTTGGTGGTTTGTGCGAAATATTTCTATATGTTGGTTCAACGTCGGAATTTCCAGAAAGTTTTTCTAAGTATGATTTCACGGGAACTCCACATGGACCATGCAGTGCCACATGACCCGTTTATGCTCCAGTCAAGTGACTTCCAGAAATTTTTTTCTCCCATCCATTAATGGTGTTTTCATAAAATCGATTATTTCTGTTGGTCTTATGGGAATTCCTAAGTTATTCTAAGGTCACCTAAAGACTTAAAACCTATTTCAAATAATCAAACCTATTCCTCATAATTTGAATCTCACAAATCAAGTTTCAAAAAGATCTCTTGGGAATTTCAACTTGGGAGCCAAGGAACTCAACTTTTCTTCAAAATTCTTTGGGGTTTCTTTATCTTATTGAATATATGTGGGTTTGATCCTGGATTACTTTCCAATCAAGGAGACCCACACAATTTTAAATCAATTTATGAATTTCTACCTTACTTTAAACTGGAGTTTTGAATATTATGATTCCTCAAATTCTATTTATGTATGGATAGTGTTTATTTGATGATTTTATGGTGATTTAAACGATTATATGAGGATTTATTTTGGGTTTAAAGAATTATAAGTATGTATATCCCCTTTAAGGCTTGTTTATGCATGGGTGATTATAGTATGTTTTTAAATGTGGATTTAATTATGTTTTCACTTGAACTTCATATTATATTATTGATTTTTAGTTGAATCTTAATTACCCATGTCATTCTCTCATTATTCATATCATATGCATTCAATTACATGATCATTGCCGAAAATATGAAGTGAGTTAAGCCAAATTTTGTTATATGATATGATTATGATAAGTTATTGGTTATGACAAGATGTGATCACATATATGTCTATTGATTATGGCTCTTTGCGCATTTTGGGTGCTTGTACCATTCTGATTATGTGAATGAGCTATTCCTATGCATAAGTATTATGACTATAGGTTATGTTTTGGCATTTAAGCCTTAGTATGGATTATTGTGAAAGGTGTTTGGCTTTCAAGCTCCATTTATGCATTTGAACATTTTGGTAAGACTTGCAACACTTTTGAAAGTATGTATAGCTCTATATACTATAAGTATTCTTGTAGGATGATGACTTAGCACCGATGAAATGAGGGTTCTCCTTCTTTCCTTGAACTATGTGTCTACCATAGGTTCCTTTCCGAATTAGGGGTGCCCATAAGGAAAGTTGTCTTTGAAATGGGGGTTCCTGTAAGGAGAAGAAAGTATGCGATATGATATGGTATAATATATGTGAAACTCCTATCCGAAATGGGGGTGCTTGTAAGGAAGGTTTCTTCATACGAAATGGGGTTACCCGTAAGGTGAAGTGTGATTTACCTTTGGCAAGTAAACCACCTCTTTAACGATGAGGGGATTTTATTAAGATTCCAAGTAATATCTCGCTTGATCTTATTCATATCGGTTGAGGTCACATCCCCACTATATTTGGTATCATTTGCATTTCATGCATCATGAATTTCATAACATCTTGTTGTACTTATTCCTTGCTATACATATCTCTTTTCTTATAATGTGCCTTGTTATCCAACATAAAAATGCATGTTTATGGTAAGTCACACATTGCATCCCACATACTTAGTACATTCAAATGTACTAACGCATACTCTTACCAACATGATTTCACCATATAGGGACCGAGTACTTTGATCATCCACCATTTGACGCTTAGCTCCAATTCCAGGTTTATTTATAGTGATGAGTCCTATTTTCCACGGACGATCAAGCATCTATCTACCTTTGATACTTTCACTTATTTATGTATTGAGGGTGAGCCCAGGGAATGTCTTGGCCCCCAACCCATCTATGTAGAGGCATTGTTGGACACCTTGTAAACTTCTTTACGTTTTATGTTGTGTGTTATGACTTAAGTCTAAATTTTGGGTTGGTTATCTTGATAGTCATTATGTGAGTTGGTTATGTGTTTTATGGCTTGGCTATATGTCGTGATGGAAAGATTCTATGTCCCCAATCGCTCATAGAGTGAGTCCTATTTTCCCGCCCCGTAGAATTATGTGTTACTTTGTGTACGCTTCCGAAATGATGATGCGAGTTTTGGTATCTTGAGGCTTGTTAGGGGACTCTCCGTTCCCATTCTCCATGTCACATCTAGGCCCTTGGTTCATGTCATGACAAAGATGGCATCGAGCCTTAGCTTTGTAAATGATCCTCGGAGTCCAGCATGTCGCGTCAAGTAGAGTCCTATTTATTAGTGTGATGACACTTTAGAAAATTGTCTCACTTCTTCATTTCTCATGTTGTGCTATGACTAGTTGGTTTAGCTCTTGACCTTCACGGTATCCTTGCTTTGTTTCAAAAGATGCCTCGTGGTAGACCTGCCAGACAAGCCCGGGTTGATGAGGGTCAAGCACCTCAAGGGCCTATAGATGAGCCTATCTCTAATGGTGAATTTTGTATGGCCTTTTCCTTGTTTGCCCAAGTGGTGAGTACTCAGACGAGGCAGGTTAATCTTCCTTGGGAGCCTAGTCTGGCAGCTAAAGTGAGGGATTTCATCTGGATGAATCCTCTGGAGTTCTTAGGGTCTAAGACTAACGAGGATACTCAAGAATTCATTGATGAGCTCTCCAAAGTATTGAATGTCATGGATGTCACTTCTTAGGAGAAGGCTAAACTAGCTTCCTATCAGTTGAAAGATGTAGCATAAGTGTAGTACACTCAGTGGTCTATGCAGAGGGTCTGTGGAGATGCTATTAATTTGGAGCAGTTTAACCTTACATTTATGGATCGTTTCTTCACATTTAAGCTCAGGGAAGCCAGGATGAATGCGTATATCAACCTTAGGCAGGCTTATATGAGTGTGTGGGATTATGCCCTCAAGTTCACTAAGCTCTCCATGTATGCCCCGGCACTTGTTGTTGATTCCCCTGCAAGAATGCACAAGTTCGTTTCAGGTGTCTTTGAATTGCTTGTACAAGAATGTCGTACAGCTATGCTCAATCGAAATATGGACATTCTAGACTTATTTTTTATGTTGAAGAAATCAAAGATGAGAAGCTCAAGGGGAGAAGAGTGCATGATCCTAAGAGGGCTCATTTTGAGTGTGGGTTCTCTGGCTCTCGGGGTCGTGGTTTTGGTGCTTCTAACGGGGCCAGGGTTCGAGTTATCAAGTTTCTAGTGCTAGGGTACCTCCTCCTAGGGCACCGGTTGGGGGTGGTCTGGGATATCCTCTTTTTGCTAAGTGTGAGAATCCTCACACGGGTGAACATTGGAGGAATGTTGGTGCTTTCTTTGGATGTGGTGATAAGGGTCATAAGGTTGCTAATTACCCCAGGGATCCTCAAAAGCGTCAGGGCCAGGTGACTCAAGGTGGGCAAGGCCAACAAAGAGCTCCTCAAGGTGTTTCCCTGAGGAACAACAGGTTTTAGTCTCTTCATGCACCTCAGGAGATTGAAGAGGCTCCAGATGTTGTGACTGGTACATTAAAATTCTTTAATTTTGATGCTTATGCTTTGATTGATCTTGCTGCAAACTTCTCTTTTGTGACTCCTTTGTTGGCTATTAAATTTGGTTTTATTCTGGAAATTTTGAGGGAGCCTTACTCAGTTTATACTCCCATGGGTGAGTCTGTTGTTGGACAGAGAGTCTATCGCGGTTATTCTGTTTCTGTGATACATAAGGTATTCCCCTGTGATATTGTGGAGCTTGAAATGTATGATTTTGATGTGATTCTTGGAATGGATTAGTTGTATGTGTCATATGCCTCTATAGATTGTAGAACGCGGAAGGTCAAGTTCCAACCTCCTAGTAAGCATGTTCTTGCATGGGTATGTTTGTATGGTTGGATAAGTGTGAGAATAGTTTCCAAACTTTGAAGGATCGACTTACATCGGCTCCTATTTTGACTCTATATGATGGTTTGAATGGGTTTGTGATATGTTTTGATGTCTCTCGAATTGGTTTGGGTTGTGTACTTATGCAACATGGTAAGGTGATAGTTTATGCATTAAGGGAATTGAAGGTACATCAGCATAATTACACAACTCATGACCTTGAGATAGCGGCGGTGGTTTTTTCTTTGAAAATTTTGAGGTATTATTTGTACGGGGTGCATGTCGATGTTTTCACCAATCATAAGAGCTTGCAATATGTGTTCACTCAAAGAGACCCTAACTTATGACAAAGGATATGGTTGGAACTCCTAAAGGATTATGATATGAGTGTTCTATATCACCTTGGCAAGGCAAATGTGGTAGACGATGCTCTTAGTAGACTATCTATCGGAAGGTGGTTCATTTTGAGGATGAGAAGGAGTTGGTAAGAGATGTTGATCATTTGGCTAGGTTAGGTGTTAGAGTGGTCTATTCCAACGACGGTGGCATTCATGTTCTAAATGGGGCCGAATCTTTAGCCGTCGTTGATGTAAAGGCGAAGCAAGATTTAGACTCATCCTTTGTTGAATTGAATAAATTGGTTGCCCGAAATGAATATCGAGGTTCTCTCCAAAGGGGGAGATGGTGTACTTTAGTATCAAGATCGGTTATGTGTTTCGGATATTGATGGTCTTAGAATGGTGATCATGAGTGAAGCCCATTGTTCACATTGGACTATTCACTCCAGGTCAACTAAACTGTATCAAGATTTTAAGGAGGTGTATTAGTGGCATGGTATAAGGAGCCACATAGCCAAGTTTGTATCCCAATGCCCAAATTATCAACAAGTGAAGGTGGAGCATTAAAGGCCCGGTGGGTTGGCTCAAGATATTGACATTCCTACTTGGAAGTGGGAAGACATAAATATGGACTTCATGGTTTGGTTGCCCCGGACTCGGAAGTAATTTGACTCCGTTTGGGTTATCATCGACTTGATGAGTAAATTAACTCATTTTTTATCAGTGAAGATTACATTTGATACCAAAGACTATGCAAGGTTGTACTTTCAGGAATTGGTAAGGTTGCATGGTGTGCCTAGATCTATCATATCGGATTGGGGTATCCAATTTACTCCTCACTTTTGGAGGTCGTTTCAAAAGGGACTTCGTAATAAGGTCAAGTTGAGTACAGCCTTTCATCCCAAAATCGATGGGAAAGCCGAGAGGATGATTGAAACATTAGAGGATATGTTGAGGGCTTAGGCGTTGGAGTTAAAGGGTAACTGGGATGACTATCTCCCACTTATTGAGTTTTCTTATACTAATAGCTTTCATGCTAGCATTGGTATGGCCCCATTTAAGGCCTTGTATGGTAGGAGGTGTATATCTCTGGTGGGGTGGATTGAGTTGGGGGAGGTGGCTTTGATTTTCCCGGACTTGGTGATAGAGGCTATGGAGAAAGTGATGTTGATTAGGGAAAGGTTGAATATAGCTCAAAGTCACCAAAAGTCCTATTCAAATGCTAGGAAGAGGGATCTTGAGTTCCAAGTTGGAGATTAGCTGCCTGTGAAGGTTTCACCTATGAAGGGAGTGATGCGCTTTAGCAAAAAAGGAAAGCTAAACGCCAGTATGCATTGTTCCTTTGGAGGGCATTGAGATTGGGGAGAACTTGTCTTATGAGGAGGTGCCGATGGAGATCTTGGATAGACAAGTGAAGTGACTTTGAAACAAGGATGTGGCTTCGGTGAAAGTGCTTTAGAGGAACCAACATGTGGAGAGTGCTACATGGGACACGGAGTTGGACATGATGAAGTAGTTACTCAAGCATAAGGTATTAGGTTCTTCCTTTCTCGTTGGTCATAATTTTTTCTTTCTTGAGTCTCATGTTACGACATGCTTACATGTGCATTAAAATGGTTTTATGATGTTTTGAATGAATTTATTTCATTTTAGCATGAGATTTGATGACTGATGACTTTCAAATGATGTACTATGCATAGTATCTTCTGTTTGAAAGTTTCGCGTTCTAGCTCAAGCCTTTTTCTTGCACATTCCGGGATGAATATTCCCAAGGGGGAGATGATGTAATGACCCAAATATCGCATGATGTTGTTAGGCCTTGAGAAATCTTGTTTCGTGCAAAGACTTGGACCAAGTATGACTCAAGAGAGACTACACGGCCTGTGTGGGGTCACACGAGCCGTGTGGCCTCAAGTGAGACCACACTTGGCCTCAAATCTTTCATGTTGGCTTTGGGGTGGAGTTGCAAGCTAAGGCATACCTTATTGGCTCCCCACATGGGCCATGTGACACTTCACGAGCCTTGTGGAGGTGCCATAGGGTGGACTTGGCTTGAAAGGCCCATCATTAGGGCTAAGTGGAGCCACACGAAGAGTCACACCGGTCGTGTGGTGGGTGACGGGCTGTTTGGCCTTCCATGGAGCTTCCAGAGTGAAAATATTCCAAGTATGGGGTTACCTTCTAGTAACGTTTTCACAAAATTTTCCTAAGGTTGGGGAGACGGGAGCATCACATGGACCGTTTGGCTTGACACAGCTTGTGAAGGGTGCTTGTTTGGTGGTTCATGCGAAATAATTCTAAGTGTTTTTTCAAGGTCGGAATTTCCATAAAATATTTCTACGTGTAGTTTCACAGGCACTCCACACGGACCGTGGAGTGCCATACGACCCGTTTACCCTCAATTCAAGTGACTTCCAGCAAATTTTTGCTCCGATTTATTAATGGCGCTTTCCTAAATTGGTTATTTCCATTGGTCTTTTGGGAATTCCTATGCTTTTCTAAGATCATCTAAAGACCTAAAACTTATTTCAAATATTCAAACCTATTCCTCATAATTTGAATCTGTCAAAAAAATATTCAAAAAGATCTCTAGGGAATTTTAACTTGGGAGCCAAGGAACTCAACTTCTCTTCAAATTTGTTTGGGATTTCTTCATCTTAGTGAAAGTATGTGGCTTTGATCCTTGATTACCTTCCAATCAAGGAGACCCAAGCTATTTTTAAATAGTTTTATGAATTTCTAGCTTACTTTAAAAAAGGGTTTTGAATATTATAATTTCTAAAATCCTATTTATACATAGGTAGTATTTATTTGATGATTTTATGGTGATTTAAACTGTTATGTGAGGGTTTGCTTTGGTTTTATGGAATTATAAGTAGGCTTGTCCCCTTAAACACTTGTTTATGCATAGGTGATTATATTATGATTTTAAATGTGGATTCAATTATATTTTCACTTGAATTTCATATTGTATTATTGATTTTTGGTTGAGTCTTAGTTACCCATGTCAGTCTTTCGTTATTCACAGCATATGCATTCATGTACATGGATCATTATGAAAATTATGAAGTGGGTTTAGCCCAATTTTGTTATATGATATGATTTTGATAAGTTATTGGTTATGACAAGACGTGATCACAAATGTGTCTATTAATTATGTCTCTTTGAGCATTTCGGGTACTTGCATCACTCCGATTATGTGAATGAGTTATTCCTATGCATAAGTATTATGACAATATGTCATGTTTTGGCATTTGAGCCTAAGTATGGATTATTGTGAATGGTATTTGGCTTCCAAACCCCATTTGTGTATTTAAATTTTCTGGTAAGACTTGCAAACCTTTTGAAAGTATGTGTAGCTCTATACACTATTAGTGTTCTTGTGGGATGATTACTTAGCATCGATGGAATGAGGATTCTCTCTCCTTCCTCGAACTATGTGTCTAATATAGGTTCCTTTCCGAAATGGTGGTGCCCATAAGGAAAGTTGTCTCTGAAATGGGGGTTTTCGTAAGGAGAAAAAAATATATGATATAATATGGTGTGCTATATATGAAAATCCTATCTGAAATGGGTGTGCCCGTAAGGAAGCTTGCTTCATACGAAATGTAGGTGCCCATAAGGTGAAGTATGGTTTATCTTTGGCAAGTAGACCACCTCTTTACGAATGAGGGTACTTCATCGGGATTGCAATTAATAGCTCTCTTGGTCTTACTTGTCACGACCCAAGCCTAGGTCCTAGAGGTGACATGGCAAATAGGAACCCAAAGGGACCCCAAACAAGCCTCTTAGCACATCATACACACATTCTTGGTCGAAGAAGCAAATTAAATAACCACAAGAGATAATAATAAAAAAGGAAAATCGGGATCAAGGGAAGTCTTTGATATCATTAAACATAGAAGAGTCAAAACTCAAAGCATAAATACATCAATTATTCCAACAACACCGTTAATCATAGATTGAAGCGGGGGCCAAGACATTTTCTGGGTTCACCCTCATAATATCAAGAGTTTAACATAAATAGAAAAAACAAGTGACAAGAGTAAGATAGCTAATGTCGCCGAACATGAGGACTCACCAAAGCTCTTCTTCCAAAATGTCAAGTCTAGCCACGTGGAGGATGATCAAGAGGTTCTTCGGTTCCTACATTGTAACATCATGTAGGCATAGAGTATGCATTCGTACAATTGAATGTATTAAGTAAGTAGGACGCAATGCAATATGAGATAGGCAACATAGTCTAAATGCATAATCATAATCAAGAGATAGGTATAATAACAACATGGCATGTATGATCAATGCTTAAAGTAAAAAATGCTTGTAAAATATATAACTTGAGAATATAGATTACATATGGAGGAAAAGACCATAATCATAGACCAAAAAAACTAGTACTTGGAATCGGAGGCATATCACCCCCTTGAATGGTGATTGAGGTATCTACCCCTTAATTAGTAGATGGGCATGTCACCCCCCATCATAGTGGTCAAGGTATATACCCCTCGAGATTGTAGATGGGCATAGCACTGCCCATCAAAGTGGCCAAGGTATATACCCCACTACATGGTAGATGGGCATAGCACCCCCGTCAAAGTTATTGAGGCATATCAGCCCCTCAACAAAGCGTGGTCAACTTGTAACACTATAGATACTTTTCATTAATTCAATACATACATACAGTCCCTTCATTATCACAGAGTCATTTATCTTATAAACCATATCGTGACCATTAATAACCCAGGAATTCATGTCAAGACATTTTATCTAACACTTGGCAGGTTTGTAATTCTAGTTCAAAATCGTGCAATTCAAGAGTGAAATCATGTGAGAAAACTCAATGTAAATCAAACTACCAACACATAGTAAAACCCTCATACAAGATACCTTGAAATCCCTCATCATAGATCATAGATTCATAGGTCAAAACACACTCAAATAGTCCACATTTTTTGAAACCCCAACATAGTTTATAATCAAATTTCTTACCAAGAGATACCCATAGGTATTCCAACTTAAAAACATGCAATTTACATACAAAGGAAGGTTGGGCACAATTGGTGAAATAACCCAATGGTTGAAACCCACATACCTCAAATTTGAGGATTTCCTTGATGTAGATTTGAATGAGAACTTTAATCTTGAATGAAGTTCTTGAGATCCGAAATTAAGCTTGAGACACTTGAATTTGGATGAAATATTTTGTTAAGTGCTAGAGAGGGTTTTGAGAGTGTCTTGAGTGATATAAAGTTGAAAATGAAAAATTATAGGTGATTTTACGCATAACAGGGCATGGGGACAAGACCCCAATGTATCAAGCCGAAATTGAAAAATTAAGGAAGTCAGAACACTTATCTGTGACAGGTAAACGTCGTAGAGCCGTCGCAAACAGTTTCTTGAAATTGCAACTTTTGTGAAATTCATTTTTCGCTATGGGCCTTCTAAAATATAGGTTATACCCATTTCCCCCTCAATTTTTCCCCCGATCAAGAATATTAAGTTGGATTTTTGATACCACGCACTGATTTTGCGATATATGGAAATTACGATTATGGGCATTTTCAAAAAAACATTTTTGTGGCACTTCAATATCTCCTCCTTGGAAACATTCGTCCCCGAATATCAAAGAAACGTACATAAGAGAAGTAATCATGAAGAGTTCAGCCCAACACAAATGCAACAAATGCATTTAAACATCATTTTCAAAAATCTCAACACGAGTGTCAAAATCACCATAAACTTGTCAACATAAACTTGAATGCATGCAAAATTACGAAAGGGCTAAAACTTATAACTTGAAATCATATAGGGTTCTAAACTTAGTACCTTCGGCTTAAAGCGATATGGGTAACTCTTTTGCATGTCTGCCGCAGCTTCCCATGTGGTACTTTCAACTTATTGGTTTCTCCAAAGAACCTAGACGGAAGCTACATCCTTGTTTCTCAACCTCTACACTTGCCTATCCAAAATTTCTACCAGGTCCTCCT